>JAWDJV010000279.1:0-23558 GCA_033119285.1 Teratosphaeriaceae sp. CCFEE 6253
GCGCAGCAGAAGGAGCTCGAGGGTGTCGCCAACCCGATCATGATGAAGCTCTACGGTGGCGAAGGCGGCGGCATGCCCGGTGGCATGGGCGGCATGCCGGGCGGCGGCGGCCCAGGCGGCTTCCCGGGTGCTGGTGGTGCTCCGGGCGCTGGCGGCGACGATGGCCCGACCGTCGAGGAGGTCGACTAAGCGGCTCGCGCTACTGTGCCGTGCCTCTTGGTGGTGGTTGGTGCTCGATCAATGCTTGCTTGCATGGCAAGGCGTTCAGGGCTAGACACGATGGTTCTTTCTACGATGCGATGATGCAGATGAGCTGGGTGGAAAAGCATCATAGCTGATGTAACTTAGCTTGCCCTCTACGGAAGGCCCAGAAATGAAGTGACTCAAATTCAGTCTTCTCACGCTCCACGTTCCTGGCGCACATATTAGGACTGTCTTTGGTGATGAAGATTGGGGAGCTAAAGGGAGTATGCGATATCCGCCGGTGCCGTGCCTCCCTTCCGCGTTTTCTAACTTCGCCACAATTGAACAATACATTAGCCATCGAGTGAAGGTACAGTCCAATCCGGCATCATGCTATACATCGCGGGTCTCGATCGGAGGGAACGAAACAGAAATGTCGTGACCGCCACGGAGTATGTGTCACACCGTGGGTGTGGCCAAATGGGCCGGCAGCGATTGACTCACGACGGCCTGCTGGGTGATTGACAAGGTTGCACCAAGTATTCCTCCCGAGAGGTATTACTTTACGCATGCCGTTTGTAGCATACTTGGCACGATAGCGCTCGGAAATGGATGACTTCAGCGGCACGATCGAATCGCTCTACCTGGAGGCACAGAAGCCGGACGAGGAAAACGGGATCACAAGAGCATCAGCTAGCAAAAGCAATTCACAGCACCGTGAGAGACGAGCGACATCATTCCTGGATCTCCCGACCGAACTACGTGACCTGATCTATCAGCTTGCCCTCCGCCGCGAGCGGCGGGTCCGCATAGGCTTCAGATATGACGGCGACTTCGGAACAATCACAGAATCTCTTCGACGTCCGGGAAGGCCGAAGCCGCCTCATCGCTCGGTGTACCGCTCGTCGATCCTCCGCAGCCACGTCGGCATTGTTTCGCGGTTGAGCATCAAAGAGCAGTGGCCTTCACTTGCTTCCGCCTCTCCACTGCTCAAGCAGGAGGTCCTGGAGATGTATTACAGCCATAATGTGTTCGATGTCCACCTGCGAAACTTCCTGGATCGACGGCTGTGCGCGCAATGGATCGTCGAGCGGGGGAGCCCCCTGAAGCGTGTAAAGGGCGTGCGGCTGCAGACTCCGCGATCGATGCCCATCTCGTTCAACCTTAGTTTACTCGCAGATGGCTCCGTCGACGTCGGCACCTCGCGGCCAGTCCTTCGCACTCCCGGAGACTGCACGTGCACCTTCGAGACCTGGCTGGAGCACTTCTTTGCTTCGCAAGGCCGGCATCCCGAATACGCAGCTGCCAGGGAGTTGGGCGTGGGGCCCGTGGTGCAGCTTGTGATTGATATCTGCGAGCTGGCTGAGTGGGTGGAGAGAGTGTGGCAAGTGGCGCATGCGCCGGATAGCACGCACTGGCGTGAGTGCGATTGGAAGTGCCACACGTTGCCGAGAGGTATCAAGTGTGCCGCTTGTGGCAAGCCTGCAGTCTGGCTTGGATGGTACGAAGATCATGTTGGGGTTGCGACGTGAGGGATCTGTGAGTCGGTGGTGGACTGGAGTAGTCTGATGCTGGTGTCTGTTTGTCGGGCTGCCGACTGCATGCGCGCTCTGCATGGACGGGTCTCCAAGTCCGGCAGCGTCGGAATACTCGCATCACTCTGAATACTGCTCACGAGGTAGTTCTGGCTTTCTTGGACGCTTATCGCATGGCGTAGAGCTTCGTGTAGAACCTGACCAAGCTTTCTGCCGCTACTAGGTCCCCCTCCCGAAGCAAGACCGCGATATCGAGATTGAGCGGGCTATCTGGCTCGCCACCAGCATTCAGCAGTTGCTGCACAGCTTCCAGCGTACTCACGATACCGTACGCAGGCGTCCATGATGTCTTGAGGAGATCCAGACAGATCTCACCCGTCGTGAAGCTGACATTCGCGTGGCAAATCGGCGTCTTGAAATGGATCTCTGGCGGCGTGTTTGGGTATGTGGGTAGGACTGAGATGGAGAGTGTCCATACACCGCCTAGTTCCACAATCAGTGCATCATATATTACGGCAGGCGGAGTCAATGTACCTTCATAGCCCGTTCCTTCCGGGCCTCGCAGATCCGCAGAGAGCAGAGTCAGGTCATCTCCCACGGTGTCTAACCGTATAATGGCTGAAGAAGGGTCTTTGG
The DNA here is from genome assembly GCA_033119285.1 of Teratosphaeriaceae sp. CCFEE 6253. Taxonomy (NCBI): domain Eukaryota; kingdom Fungi; phylum Ascomycota; class Dothideomycetes; order Mycosphaerellales; family Teratosphaeriaceae; species Teratosphaeriaceae sp. CCFEE 6253. Next base: position 2,355 of record JAWDJV010000279.1, read on the forward strand.
CGTACTGCTCAAGCTCCTTTTTGAGTCTCTTTGAAGCCATAGAACCACCGTAATTAGGCAGTCCGGTTCCCGCACCGTCCTGAGGCTGGTCCTCGTAGATGCCGAGGCCAGCTAAGAGTGGAAGGTTTCCGGCTACTGGCTGTCGAGAATCTGACGCGTCGTGCGGGAGTCGATCGATTAACGTAATCAATTGTCTTTGGACTGACACGTCTGGCTTGACGCGACTCCTTCGTGCCGATGGTGAAGCTGGGAATGACGTTCCGTGGGATCATCTACTCGGCGGAGTCGGACGGACCTGATATAGTGTCTCCAATAGCGTGGTCGTGGCCGATCGTGGCCGGTCGTGGACATGTCATGCAGAAAGGTATGACGGCTCGAAGTCGTGAACGTTGTGGGGATGTCGTCCCCGCAGCGAACGGCCTCATCCACGAAAGCACACCGCCCATAATCGTTGGGCGAGCGATGAATGTATGCTTCGTGGCCATGAACGATCGAGACATTGCTGCGTTGCCGGCGAGTGTCGTGTTCCTGGCGATCGTCTGAATCGAAAGAGTATAATCACCACATGTCCCAGCCCTCCATTCAAGCACCGTTCGGCAGTCATGCACAGTTGAGGTCGTCGGACCAGGGGCTGTACTCCGGGGATATCGTGGGGAAGTACATGTACATGGGTGTAGGAGAAACGGTGCCTGTAGGTAAACGGACGGCACCGTCTCCCATTGGACCCATCCGCCAGAGGCTGGCTCAGATCCGATCTCGATGCTAAGATCCCTTCATCTGATTCGCAGATCACAAGTCGATCGAGATGAGGAGAGGGGGTGCTACTCGGAAGAACAGTAGCACGCATGTTCACATCAACATGACGCGAGATCGAGTCGAAGTGGAGAGGAATGGTGGTATAAGAACCTGTTGATCGCCGTGGTAAACCATCTTTCTTTCCCACACCCTCAACGAGAACAACCGACACATCACTCTTCCACTCAACAAACATGTCCGACTACAAGCCGACCGAGCATGACGGCCTCCGCAAGGACGGACAGCCGGATGGTCGTGTTGGCACAGGCGGTATGTCCTCCCGCCTCTTCTCTCCCTGCAGACCGAGCTATGGCTGATATGTACTCGACAGAGTTCGCACAAGGCAAAGTAGACCCGGTCGAGGCGGGCAAGAAGGGCGGCGCCACTGGCGATAGCGGGAGCGATGATGCCGGCTCCGGCGGCTCCGGCGGCAGCTCTGGCAAAGGCCAATTCGCTGGTGGCAAAGTGGACCCCGTCGAGGCGGGCAAGAAGGGTGGGAACTCGTAGAGTAGTCTTGCCGACCGAGTGAAGCGATAGATGTATCGTTGGCACGATCCGGCAAAGGCGTTGCTCCAGGTCGACTTCAGTACAGCAGCGCTTCATCTCCTGCTTTCCAAGGGACTCAGAGTGTCGTCCTTGGCCTTGGGCGTCCTGTCATCATGTTCCCATGCTCTCACTGGTGCTGAGCTCAATTCGCGTAATCCTGACGTCGATCTCATGAAGGTCTTCTTGATCTTGCGGATGTCCTACGGAACCAACCCTTCAACGTTCGAATGACTTGGCCGTCAATAAGCTCCAAGATACATGTCTGCCTCCATGAGCATACGCTGTTGTTATCAGGTGGCGAACTGAAAGGCAGCGGTACCACAGAGCCATTGATGTAGTGTGGTGAATGTAATATTGATCAAAACTGCCGTCGTTCATTACCTCGAGCTCGTCTCGCTAGTAGTACACAATCAGCAATTGCAGTCGCTATGATATATGATCGCACAATAATCCAAACAAGCCTCCCATTGTCCGAGCCCGTATCGTAAGTAGTAATACATCAAAAGTCTATGCATGGTAGATCGCTGTGCCGTGTCTTCATTAGTGCTGGGGTCCAACGTCGTCGTAAGCGTGAGCGTGCCGAGTCGCGGTTATCCAAGTGCTGCAAACAAAACCGTCGGTCCTCCCTTATGTCCGCATCTTCTCGTCTTCGTTCTCGTCTCATAACGAATGTGTGTGCTCATGTCGAGCTTGGGCCTGGTCCAACTCCGGACTCGGCTCCGGGTCCGGTGGCGCCAGACCGCGGTGGCTGCTGTGCAGAGGCTTGCTCCTCGCGGTGTCTCATCACTGCCGCCTGCGCCGGTGTGTCTTCCAACGTCGCTGTGGTCCGAGCATACGGCGATTCATACGCCAATGCTGCCCCGCCTCCACTTCCTCCTGAAGCCTCCGGATCATTCCTCATCGACCTGCCTCGTCTTCGCCTTCCTGAAGACCCGCTAGAGCTGCTCGCCGTGTGCGGCGCAACCGGTGTCAAGACCGCTGAGATCTGCATGCGTGTGGGCGGCTGTGGCGCAGGCCGTGGATCCTCCGTTGGCGCGGAGGTAGCGCTGACGGGCGTCACAGCAGCTTGAGGTGCAGTCTGTGTCGCGGGCGGCGCTGGTCCAATCTCACCTCTGCTGGCAGCTGCAGCGGCCTCTCTCGCCTGCGTCTCTGCCTTTGGCGGTCGACCTCGTCTGCGCTTGGGTGGAGGCTCGCTAGAAGAGGCTGCTCCGGCACCACCTGGCGCCAGGTTGGACGGCCTGGGTGCGATCACTCGACCAGTGAAAGCAGGCTCCAGCTGAAATCCCCGCTTGAATCCCGGGCCTTGTGGTGGGGCGGAAAGGGGCGTCTGTGGGCCGTAGGGGTTCGTCATGAATGTCTGCCGCGGCTGCATGCGCGAAAGGTCGGCGAACGCGTCGCGGCACATGTTGAGCGAGCGGCCTGCGCTTTACTTAGTCTCTGCTTTCCTCCTACCATACGATCGTGGCCAGAGGAACAGCTCGCGCAAGCAAGAGCAATACTGACCTGCGGGCAGTGGAAGATCTTCCCATCTGGGCTGTGAACCAAGATTCTGCACCACACTCAACAGCACCCCGGGCGACGGCGACTGTTGTTTGATTATTTCGGCGAGCAGGAAGTTCTGCGAGGTCCCGGTCAGCTGGTGAGTCGCACAGCATTGACCCAAGCCATGCCCACCTTCTCGTCGTTAGACCACGGTGGTCCTGGATTTGCCATAACGAGCATGCAACGAAGCAAAGGAAACGAACGTCGGAGTCATGGAAGTACAGGCGTCGAAGTCGTACAGCGCTGTGAAGTATTATTGCGCGGGCGCGTAGGGCTCGTGACAGTCGTGGCTCTCTTGCTCGCCGGAACAAAGGAAAAAGATAGCACCGCGTGCAGTTCGAGGCCGCGAGGAAGGTGGACGAGTAAACAAGCGCTCAGACGAATGTTGTATGAAGACGCGCCGCTCAACGACTACGAGAAAAGATGCATGCTGGCGGACTCCGCTCGGTCGGGGTGCGATGATGTGGGAATCGGCGGGAGAGAGCGGGTTTTGAAACGAGGAGGTTGACTGCAGATATGCAGTCCTATGCAGACCTGCTGCAGGAGAGTGCATTAGCTGTGTGAGATCGCATATGCCATTACGGGCGGAAATGAGGATGCTCCCACTGCACGCCGTGGGTGCTCGAGATTGCACCAGCGCGGGACCACGCTGCGTCGGGAAGCTGTCGTTGTACCGCCGCCTGGTCTGGCTGGATGAGCTGCCACTCGTCCTCGCGTGCAACAACAAGAATTGTTGACAAGCGGTGGTTGGCTCGCGGGGCTTGGCAGTCACGTGCGCGGCTGCAGCGCTAGCGGTCCGCCCCGAATGTCTGCCGTTCATTTGCCGGCGCCCATCGACTCATTCCAGACTCTCGATAATCGTCTCGAAGCTCGCGGCTCCATATGTATCGCCAAATGCGGGCGTCAGAAGCGCTCACTAGTACCATCCATTTGCCGATCATTGAAATCAGTCCCACGCGACGCAATGGGACCGGGCAGAAATAGAGTTGGGGTGTGCTCCGGCAGACTCTCCTCCAGAGTTGAGATGTGCGCATCTGGGCGCTGGGAGTTACTTGTCCAAGCTCCGCTACGGAAACTAATTCCTCGGAGCAGGTGGTGATGATGAGGTTAGCCCGGTGTAGACCTGTATACAGTTCCCGGGCGGACCGGCCTCCGTGGCAAGCTCGACCTCGAAACAGAGGACGGCTACGCTGTGGTTCTGACTACGATACAACGTCCATCGCGAAGCTAGATCCAGATGGAGATGCTGGTATCTGACCTCAGGCTGTGCACGTATTGACGTATATAGGGCACTCGCAGGAATCTACCTACTCTGGCCAAAGATCAAGCCTCGTCGAAACGTCATTGGCTCCGCGAGCACAGCGTAGGCGCATTTCTGACGAAGCACGCACAGAGCTCTTCATAGGCTCCCGGTTTCCATCTCGGCGACAGAACGATCTGCGATGTTTGAGGGAGAAAATTGAGCGCGGCACCGAAGCTGAGGTCTCCTTCTACGCCAGAAGCCGAACTCCTACTGCGGGCATACCAGGCGCCACGAGGATCATCGGACGCCATGAGGCTACAGTCGTCAATGCGTGATCCCGACGGCGCCGCAACTTTAGGTGACCCAGTTTGCCAGTGAAGTGTGCGCGGGCTTGGCGCTGGCGGAGTTACCCGCTTGAATCGCTACAGCAGATGCGGTTCGAGGTTGGATTCCATCCGGCTTGCATCCTCGCCGCTCATACAGGGCTGGCGCATCATTCTTCCATACACCGGTGTGAGACGATCGCTTGCAGTGAATGCAACACGCCGCTCGAGAGTTCAGTCTGCGATAAGTGGGTGCACGGTCCGTGAAGAAGCTGTAGCATGTACTCATCTATGTAGCGTAGCCAGATCTGTCAAGTCAAACCCGCGCTCCCTGCCTTCACTGCCTCCACGACCCACGACTCTCGATTCGCCACCGGTCTTGCTGCTACACCGCCGCTCGTTCATTACACTCTGGCGATCTACCGTGGTCACGACGCCAGACACCTCGTGTGAAGCCGGACCGCTTCGTGACCGCCATCTCGGCCGCTCCCATACTGCCAGCGAGCGTCTCACCTAGCCCACCCTCTAGTTGTACACTACGAGACATGTTTTGAGGTCTCGGCGCTGCAATCTCTTCCCGTCAGTGACCGAGTCGCGCATCTCCGCTTTCCGCTGCGACCTCGACCCATCACCAGCAGCCATGGCGCAGAACGGCGACGGAGTGAAACAAGACGCTGTGGAGTCGCTGCGAGAGATGCATTTGAAAGAGGAGGCGCATGATGGCGACGTGGACATGGATACTATATCAGTGACGGGGCCGGTGAAGAAGGAGGGCTCTGCCTCCGCAAGCGACGGGGCCACACGCGATGCAACTCCCACAGGCATGAAGAGACAATCGCGCTCGCCTATCAAGAACGGCAGCATGGGGCCGTCCACGCCGAAGGGCGAACAAGGAGACACGATCGGCGGTGGCATTACACTGAAATTGGAGCCTGGCAAGCCACCCAAGCTGGCACGAGCGAGCACCAAGAAGGTCGAGCGACGGCCGCCGCCCCTTTTCGATGACTACGAGGACAAAACACCGGAAGCCACTTCCGTGTTCACCGTGATACCCGAGTGCACATACGCGAACAAGTACCTGGGTGCCACCGAGACCGCGCTGGAGTGCGACTGTGCTGAGGAGTGGGGTAAGCCATCACCATTTTCACGCTCCATCTTGTGGTGACGGCAACACGAGTGACTGATGTATGTACAGACTCTGCTACTCGCACAAACCATGCCTGCGATGAAGACTCCGATTGTATCAACCGCGCCACCAAAATGGAGTGCGCCGCGGACTGCGGGTGTGGAGCGGCTTGCCAAAATCAACGCTTCCTCCGCAAACAATTCGCCGATGTCACGGTCATCAAGACTGAGAAGAAAGGCTATGGTCTTCGTGCCGACGCCGACCTCAAGCCGGACGACTTCATCTTCGAGTACATCGGCGAGGTCATCGGCGAGAATGTCTTCCGTCGGCGCATGCAGCAGTATGATGAGGAAGGCATCAAGCACTTCTACTTCATGTCGCTCACGAAAGGCGAATTCGTTGACGCCACCAAGAGGGGCAATCTGGGCCGCTTCTGCAACCACTCTTGCAATCCAAATTGCTATGTCGACAAGTGGGTCGTGGGCGATAAGCTGCGCATGGGCATCTTCGCCGAGCGCAAGATCCAGGCAGGTGAGGAGCTTGTCTTCAACTACAACGTCGATCGCTACGGTGCAGAGCCGCAACCATGCTACTGTGGTGAGCCCAATTGTACTGGCTACATTGGTGGAAAGACACAGACCGAGCGAGCGACTAAGCTCTCGAATGCGATCATCGAGGCTTTGGGCATTGATGATGCGGATGCATGGGACACGGCTGTGGCCAAGAAGCCGCGCAAGAAGAAGGCGGGCGAAGATGACGAAGAGTACGTCAACAACGTCGAGCCTAGGGGGCTGGACGAAGAAGGCGTCACCAAAGTCATGTCCTCGCTCATGCAATGCAAAGAGAAGTGGATTGCGGTTAAGTTGCTTACCCGAGTGCAGCGTGCCGACGATGAGAAAGTCCGCAACCGAGTGGTGCGCATGCACGGCTATCGCATACTCAAGACCGCTCTCTCGAACTTCATCGAAGACGTCAACCTCTGCTTACAGATCCTGGACGTGCTAGACAAGTTGCCTCGCCTGACACGGAACAAGATCCAGGATTCTAAGATCGAGGAAGCCGTTGTTCTGCTGAAGGACAACGAGGACGAGCGGGTAGCATCGCAAGCGAACGCTCTCCTGGACGCCTGGGCCAAGCTCGAAGTTGGTTACCGGATACCGCGCATGAAGCGAGACCCGAACGCTGTGGCTGCTACTCGCAAAGCCGACCGCGTGGATAGACGCGATGGAGAGAGACGCCGTTCGCGATCAAGATCGCGGACGAAGTCACCTGAGCGCGTGCAAGCACCCACAGGCCCGCGCGGCGGTGCACCAGCGCGCGGTGGCTTCTTTTCTGGCACTCGACCGCCTCCAAGATTCAGACCACCACCTCCACCTGGTGCGTTGCCTCCTGGCTGGTTCGAAGCCATTGCGAACAATGGCACTACGTACTACTATAGCGCGGCCGGCACTACAACATGGCAAAAACCGACGATGCCAGCGACAAACGCGCCTCCTCCACCGCCTCCCAAAGCCGTCTCGGATCAGCAGATGCTCCAAGATCTCATCAAGAACATTGTCACGGCGAAACCGGAGCCGGCATTGCAACCGTCCGGGACCGCAACGCCCGTAGAGGCGCCCAAGAAAGAGCGCAAGGAGGACAAGTGGCGATCATTGCCCGAAGATAAGCAGAAGAAGATGTACGAGAGCACGATCCAGCCTCACATCATGCACGTGGTTGCGAAGTACAAGCATAAGCTGGCCAAGGACGATCTCAAACGGTGGGCGAAGGAGTTCGCTAAGAAGATGGTCGACTCGGACTTCAAGAAGGGTCGCGTAGAGAACCCCGGTAAGGTCAGCGACAAGCAGGCAAAGAGCATCAAGAAGCATGCGCAGGAGTTCTTCGAGAAGGCTGTCAAGAAGAAGGCGGAGTCGGAGAGGCGGAAGGCGGAGAAGAAGAGTGGGAGCAAGAACACCAGCAGCCATACGCCCACTGGCTCCCCGCCTGCTACTGCTGGCAGTCCGATGGACAAGGATGAGGAAGACATCACTCTTTCGGATGATGAGATCGACGAGCCTGGCGCGACGCCAAGTGGGGTCAACGACAGCCCGTCCACCCTCAAACGCAGAGCCGACGAGCCCGCCGACGACCAAGGCGACGACCTGATGGACATCAAACGCCAGCGGACAGAGTCCGAGACTCCGCATCCTCCCGCCCCACCACCACCTCCCCCACCTCCTGCCAAAGATCTCATGCCGACCGACGGATTCACACTCACACCCGACGAGGACGTATCCGGCTCTTTCACCCACGAAGCCATCACAGCAGTCTACAATGCCACGATCGCGGGAGCGTCCCGGGATGCTGACAGCTTCTCCATCAAAGGCGCCGCGTCCCGCCCGGGGTCCGCGCATCGACACCGAGACTTTGACCCGGCGACGATACAGACAGCCACGCCCCCCACCACCGGCTCGCCCGATCATGACGAGGTGGAGAAGTCGCAGCAACGGCAGAGCTTTGCTGGTATGAACCCTGAACGGATGCGTCAGCTCGGCATGCTGGACGGGGCGTGCGACTGAGGTTGTCGGTAGAGCGGTTTGGCCTTTGACTTCATTTGGCGTTGCTGCACTCGATTCCCCGGCCACGGCAGCGGTGTCTTAGAAATGCTTCTACCCTAATTTCGGAGCTGCTGCCAGCTTCTGAGCGTGCCGAGATGGCTTAATAGCGCTTGGAGGTGTCCACACGTCGCACGCTGAACATCGGCAACTCAGGTTCAAGTGGCGCTCTCAGTCATCGAACAAGTCCTGACCACCATCCCTTGCCATGGCTCGAGCATCCCATGAGCTGGACCCCATCACGCGCCAGCCTTCCCCCTTGCCACTGACCCATCCACCGACAGCAGCAAGCAGCGTACTGTAGTCGTCGGCGGGCACACGGATCCACACTCCCGCACCTTCCGTCCTGAGGATGTCGATCGGTATTGCTGCGCCGTGAAGACCCAGGAATTGAGTCAACGCTGCTGTGATGTGGAGATGCGCTGTGACCGGATCCACATCGCTTGCTGCAGCTACTCCAGTAGCTGTCATCTGCTGGAGGTGCACGTAGGACCAGGGCGGGCTGCGGATTGTGAATTGGCTGAGTACCTGGTTCTTGGAGGTTCGCTTGCGTTTCTTTCGCTTTTTCGTGCCGCCTGTAGGGGTAGAGTCGATTAGTGTCGTTGGCTCCGTGACTATCGTGTCGTCTGTGATATCTGGCAGTCTCTCGGCCGCAGCCATCTTTTCGATGAGGGTCGCTCTGGCGAAGCGCGCAAGCATGTGGCATGCCCGTGGAGTTCAAATCGAAATGATGCTTACATAACCTTGCAGCAAAATGCAGGGACCTCCCGTCCCGATGATCAAAGCACGGCCAGCAAGGCGACCTCGTCTCCTCAGGTTCTGGACAGACATGATCACGCCCGTCTGCTTCGTCGGTCCTGCCGTGGTCAATAATCTTCGTCTCTCGTCTGGAAAAGTATGGTGGCAGCAGACCGCGAGCTGAGCGCCGCTCATTTTGCTCGCAGCCTGATGCACGAAGCGGGGCCCTGACCCCGGCGCTTCCAGTCAGTCTGCGATTCGCAGAGGCGCCGCCATGATCTGTGGTGAGGGCGGTGGAGGAGAGCACGGGGCAGGCTTCAGAAATATCCTGCCGTCGCGTCGACGGGGGCGTCGCGCGGTGGGCTTCGCAGAACTGCTCACGTCCATGGCGGCAACGGAGCCACAGGACCAGGAATGGGAAGCGTCAGGGGGGAAGACACTCGCCAGACCGACATTCCGCAGCCCAGAAGGAACGTTAAGGTATGAGCCTGACGAACGGGTGTTGCTGATAACTCAGAAAGTAGAGTTTGGCCGGAGCGCAGCGACTTGACCCTCCCTAGGCGCTGCTGTGCCGTCCGCCTGCTCCGATCTTAGTTTGATCGCCCGGTATGACATTGGGCTATGGTAGCATGTTTTCCTCGCGGCAATGGACAAAGTCCTTCTCAGTCACGGTCTCCTACACTCTTGATCATGCTGCGTTGCTTGCGTTTGGCCTTGCTTGCTCTCCTTCACGCTCATTTCCAGACACGTGCATCAGGCTCCTTCTTGATCGCCCCTCGTTATAGCAACGACACTTCCACAACGACCTACTTAGCGGAAGACACTGATCTCGCTTCCGCACTCGCTTGCAATGCCGCGAGATGGAGCTGGCTCCCCAGCAGTGAGACAGCAACGACGGTTCCTTCGGTGCTGTCTCTGGCCACCTTCACGACTAGCCATGCGGCCGTCAGTACGGAGATCAACAGGTACACCACGACGCAGACTTTCTTGACAAACTCTACGGCCTACACGCTCTGTGATGGGTACCCGCGTTTGGACGGCTCCACCACCACTTCAATCTGCCTTAAGATGACCTTCCATACATCTCTCGACCGTTTCCTTACCACACAGACTTTTGCGACTGCGCCAAGAGCGACGGCGGACCCTGCTCCGTCCTGTACAATCACAAGCAGCAACTGTTCCGTGCTCGCCAGCCGCTGGTCGTCCAGCCACTCGCAATGGGCGTCTGCATATTCGTCGTACACGAGCGCAAACACGGCCGTCGACTACACTGGCACGCCTCCGCCCTCGGTAGCCTGGCATTCGCCCTTGTGCGGAAAGCTGTCTGCGCCCAAAACCGGTGCAGCAGTCGCCGACGACGCCGTGTGTTTCGTCCCGCAAGCGTCGGTCGAGCTTCTCTACTGGCCAGTGTCGACAGCCTCCAGCCGGCATTGCAATGGCAGCGTCTCGACCATGACCATGGGGCCGACCATCGCGGGACGGCCGAACACCTTCCGGACGCTGAATAGCACGCTCACCAGTCCCACGGTCTATATCCTCGTCAATGGTCGATGGGGCTATACCAGCGCCGGCACGACGTTTGCCAATCAGACCAGCATGCTCTTGCCGCTGAGTTCGACCGCCGTGTCAAGCTACTGCGGCAACTACAACTCCACCTACGTCTCGCCCACGCCCGTCAACTACGCAGACTTCGTGCATCCCGTCCCCGCGCGAGCCTATAGATGTCAACCGAAATGCTTCTCGGCCTCGGCGAGCACGTTCCTCACCACCGACATGGCTTCCATCGGCGAATACAACGGCTCCAGCCTGGTCAGCCTGTGGTACACGACTCTCCAGACCTACGCCACCGCGTCAACCTACCCACTCAAGAATCTCTGCTCGACGATCTGGGACGACTACGCCCCCGCGTTGTCGGTGCCAGCGGCGCTGCTGTCGATGCACCCGGTGACGATGCTAGGCGGGACGGGCTTCTGCTCCTTCAGCGTGGGGGAGGCGAATGTCTTCTTCGATCCGCCGAGGGCGCTGACGCAGGCCACCGGTGCGGCGGGGCCGTCGAGCCCCGTGGCCGTTCCTGCTGCGACGACAGCGCTGGCGCCGACCGTGAGTGCCGATCCTGCTGGCAGCGTTGCGGCGCCTATGGCTGGCAGCACAGCTGCGTCCGGGCTTGACTCGAGTCTTGCGCTGGTGGGTCCGGGCAGTCGCTCGCAGACTTCTCCGTCTATTGGAGGATCGAGCAGTGCGACGAGGGGATCTGTGGCGAGCGGCATCGGAAGCCCTTCGTCGATGGCTGCAGACCCGGCCCTTGCCTCCGCTGATGGAGGAGCATCTGCCTCGAAGATCTCGAGAAATACAGCATCTGTCGATGTGCAGACCTCAGACGTGGGAGCAACAGTCGTAATGCAAGGGTCAGATGCATCCGCAACCGACGTGATATCCGGCGTACCGGTCCTGGTAGGGTCATTACCAGCCTCGACCAGCGGTACCGGCGCCTCACAGATCTCAAGCGGCGGGCCGACGATCACTGCGGCACCCGAGCCAGGCTCGACGGAAGTTCCAAGCTCTCTGATGGTGCCCAACTCGGCGCATACGCTTCCGGAACACGCAGGGCCGTCCCCGGCGTCCAGCTCCGCCGATGTGGCAGGTGTCATTGCCAGTATCCTGGGCATGGCGACCGCTCCGAGCACTCAAACTGCTGTTGTACGTACGAGTACTGCCGAGGATCCAGGGACTCCGCAGCAGACCAGCGCGGAAGTGCTCGCAGATCTTCCAATCGTGAGTCTCGCGCCTCCCGCTCCATCATCGGCGGCAAGCACCACAGCGAGCACGATCTCCACGCCGACGACCGCAGAAGCCTCACCGAGCTACGACGTCCCAGCACTCTCCTCTCCGTCTACTAACCCTCCGGCCGCTCTAGTATGGACCGTCTCCGGCGGGGCCAAGTCCACCCCCCCAGCCATGGTCTCCGGGACTTCGGTGCCAGGCCCAGCAGCCAGCGCACCCCCAACGAAGCCCGCGAGCAGTTCACTCAACCTCGCCGCCGGCCCAGCCTCCGCACTCCCGCCCGACCCCGCCGTCGCCTCACCGGCCGGAGGAGGCTCGACCTCTGTCATCACAGTCACACCCACCCACTCAGGCCCCCCCGGATCTCCCAGCAGCGGGCGCCTAGCCTCCATCCCCGTGTCGAGCGGCGGCACCGCGACAGTACCCGCGATCAACCCCGCCGAGTCCGCTGCATCGAAGCCCGCGGTCGACGGTGCGGCGGGAGCCCCGGCTCCGGCGACCCGGACGGATCCCACGGCGAGCAGTCCCATACCCACCTCTACTCTTCCGCCCGACGTGGACGGCAGCCGTACGGGCTGGGAAGGGGATGCGGATCCCGCGCCGACTGCGTCCCGTTCGGAAGCTGGTGGGCGGGCATGGCCGTGTTCTCGCGGGGTGCTGGTTTGGTTTCTGCTGCTCACAGGTTTATGTCGTGCATCTGTGTGATCGCTGATGCCCTCGCTTGCGTGTGGCTTGCGAAGCCGGTATATGTAGTGTTATTCAAAGTACACGTACAGGGTGCTGATCCGTCGCGAGGCTCTCCCTGTACCAAATCGCCAGCGTAGGGTCGCTTTGTCCATCGATCTAGCGTCGTGGGCTGCGACAGAGACGTCACAAAGACGCGGCGACTGGGGCGAGCACCTCGTTGGGAAGCACCGACGAGACTCTTTCCTTGGACAATCAATGGCCCTCCATCCCCGTACACCTTGCGCATACATGTTTTGGCGAAAGTGCAGGTGCCGGACGGGAGGAGACAGAACAGCCCAAGGACAACCCAACGCCGAGACATCAGACACACGATCAACCACGGCAGCTAGGTTTCATACCGCGTCTCCATATCAATATGCACAAAAAGAAGCGAAAGTGGCGCTGGGGTACAGTGGAAAGTTGAGCAGCAGCGAGAATCCAGACCGTAGTTCCCGTCCCGCCCAGTCTGCGCAGCAGATCTCCGGCTGTGTGTATTGACAAAACGGCCGATGGCCACGCACAAGGGGCGTGGAACCCGCCCAGGTCTCTGGCTGGCAGCCCAGCTGTCCGCGCTGCCCCGTCCGCAGAGCGAGTGAAAATCCAGTTTTCGAGAAACTCCGAGAGATGCACATTGCCCCCTCCCCGGTGATGACCGTAGCCCCGCTGCGTCGTCATCGTCGTGTTGAAGGAAGGCCGGGATCGACCAGCAGAACGACGTGGATTTCGTGGGAGCCGTGGTGCGAGGGAACTCGTGAGATGGCTGGAGCCGAGGGCTTGCTTACAAGCCCGCGTTCCACTCGGCGGTCGGCACGTCGGTCGGGGGCTTGATGACGTTCGCGCCGTACTCGTTGGCGTAGTTGCCTGGGGACAGGAATGTTAGCTACACTAACCATGGCATCATGAGAACTATGTGATCTGACTTACCAGGAGGGCCGTAGTTGCACACGGTGAAGTACGGGGAGACGTTATCGCCGACGTTCGTCAGCCCGTTGGGGCAGTGCTGCGTGGCGCAGCCGACCTTCGTGGTGGATTTCCACACGATCTGGGAGAAGTGGCCCCAGCTCTCGAAGTTGGTCATGTCCGGCTGGTCCTGGCCGTACAGGTCCGCGTACCAGCCGACCTCGCCGTTGTAGAAGAGGTCGGTGATGATGGCCGAGATGTTGCTGGCCTCGACGCCGGCGGCGATGTTCTGGCCGTACCCGCCGCCGTCCGTGTCAACATTGTGCGCGTACACGCAGCTGGCGGCGATCTTGGCGGCGGTGGCGGTGAGCGCGTCGTCCCATTCGATGTCGGGCGAGGTGTGGTTGGCGCGGTGGAGGTTGTGGTGGTACTTGGCGATCTCGGAGTAGGAGGTGGGCGTGGAGTCGGCCGCGCTGGACGACGCTGCCACGCTCGAGCTGGCAGCCTTGGTGGACGAGGGCGCCACGCTGGAGGTGGTCGGCGCCACGTAGATCGACGTCGAGGACGTGGTGGGCGCGACGTACGTCGAGGTGGGCGTGGTCAGCACGGCAGAGGTCGATGGCGCCTGGTAGCTGCTGGGCTTGGGTGCGGCCGAGCTGGCGGTCGTCGGCGCGGCGGAGCTGGAGGGCGCCGGCGCCTCGCTGGTCGGGGCAGCCGAGCTGGAGGCGGAGGTCGACCACCAGTGGTGTCCCCAGTGCCTCGACTTGGAGGATGACGAGGATGACGAGGCGACGTCCGCGGCAACGGCAACCGAGGTGGCCTCGGCGCCGGCAGTGACGGTCACGACGTCGGTGACGGTGACATAATCGTAATCAATGACCACGTCGCGCTTGTTGTGTGGCACGGCGAGAGCGCCGACCGCGAAGGCGGCTGCTACGATGGTGGGGCGCATGTTGATGCTGACGGCTGATGTGATGGGGCAATGAGGTTCGTAGGAGGCCGTTTGCTGGGATCACAGATCCGGGTCGTTGACTTGATGACTGTGAGACATGGAGATCAGCTTCGTCTGCTCTGCCAGAGAGTCGCTTGTTATAGTCTTCATTCGGACTGAAGGGCTATGGTGTCCCCGCGGGCCATCACATGTTGGCAGTGCGGCTCGAGGACGGAGGTGCCGGGGAAAGGGGCGGCGAGACATACTGCAGGGGGTAGTCCTCTCAGAGGTGGGCACAGTGAAGGCGACTGTGGGGCGCTGTGGTAAAGGAGTGTGGGTAGGGAACGACCGTGGTGGTGTGGTGGTGGTGAGGTGTCGGCGGCCGCAGAGCAGACTCAGGATGGCAGACGACGCCTTTTTGACGGATTGCGAAGGACGTTCCGGGGGGGGGGCGCCACGCTAGCGGAACTCTGGTAATGAAGGCAGGAGCGGCTGTTTCAGCGCGATGTGGGGATTGGGCGCGCGGCGGGCGGCAGCACCTGGGATCGTGGGCAAGACCGGCGCGCTGCGGGAGAGCGATGAGAAACGTTGGCACATCGAGGCCGCAGAGTGAGGACAAGGGAGACGCTGCTCGGACTTGTACATCTGAGACAGATGCGCACATGTCTCCCTTGCCACAGCATCGGGGGTGCCACGGCGACTGGTGGAATGCACGTCCAGCCAGACTTCGTTCATGTCATTACATAACAGCGCCATAGTCTCGAGCGCGACCCGCGATGTCGTCCGAAAACCATATCCACAGCCATCACCGCCGACCCGAGCGAGCCCGCGTGGTGGAAGTCCGCGCTGCAGGAACGGCGGTCCTGCGTGCGTGGGCTAAACCTTCGCATCAGGCACCTCTCCGCCATTGGCCAGCGGGCGACGGCTATGCAGGTCCGCCCCCCGCCCATGATCGACGCACACAAGGCTGAGCCCGCAGGCCTGCTTCCTTGGCTGGCGGAGGCCGTCGCTGGATTCGTCTGCTCGCCGAATGACGGTCTCCACACGAAGGACCTGGAGGGTATACGTACTTTTTGCGTTGGGAGTGTGCGGCAGGGAGGTCAAGAGACGGGACGCTACGCCTAGGCGCCTACCGACACCTCAGCCAGAATTGTCAGCGGCGACTGAGACACAGTAGTCGAAAGGTTCGCCGTGGGCCGCGCACCACAGCCGGGATATACCTCGCGCGCGTAGCCCCCTGTCACGTTGGCGACACGACCATGTCATCGTGCAATTTCGTTCCGCGACATGACGAGGGCGCTGCTTTCGGTGAGATTGGGCGCGTCGCAACCTGACACGTATGGAGCAGTCCGCGTCAGCACCACGACGGTCCCCGACGGTGATCACTACACCTGAAGTCGTGGGCGTTTGAACAAAGAAAACATGATGCAAGGAACGGCATAACGAGAATCAGGAGAGAGTGCGAGGAGCCGTTGGCAGCTGCAGCCAGCCGGAGCGTGTCTCGGTGTGACATCCAGAAGCCTGCGTCTGAGGATCTGGTTGGCCACCGCCGCGACAATAATGTGCAAAGCTTGCCTCCGGGGCGTGATTGCGGAGTGCATGCGGCGGCATTCCACACTCGACGATGATATGATGATCGGAGGCATGCAGAGCACCACATCAATCTTCTGAAGTACTAGGATGGCGGGATGCTGGTAGAGATGCAGTATTGTCAACGATGAGGAGGTCGACCACTGCATGTCTCGCCGTTCCCACAGAAGCCCACGTAGCTGCTGTGGCACTTGTTCAATTTGCCAACCAACAGACTCGCACCGGAAGCCACGTCCAGCCAGATTCCCATCACCTGAGACGAGGCTTTCCGCGGCGCCTGTCTCGACCCAGCCGTACCTGCTCCTCCGCTGATCCACAGGCCCACCACAATCGGCTGCATGAACGGCGCGATCCAGACCACCTGTCCACGAAGGAAACACAGCCCTTGCATCCACAAACTCGCCCAGCCGCTGCGCACACGCTGCCCACACCATCACCACCCACCTGGCGAACCACACCGTCGAATATGCACGCGCGCCCCCCGGGAAGTCGCAGCCGCCGTGCCACCCCCGACAGCGCATCCGCGCATCCGATCACATGCCAGCGCACTCCCCCCGCTACCGGGTACAGTAGCAGGACGACCGTGAGGCCACATGTTCCTGTGGAGACGCGGGGCGCTTGCTGGCGAGGGCGCGGTCGGTCTCAGTGTGAAACGGCGCTGGCGGGGTGTGTTGTTGGGCTTGAGGGGGTGTTCGGTAGCGAGAGCTGGGTGGCTGTCGGTGCGGCGGAGATGCGCGGACGGGTACGGGGTGCGTGGACTCTGCTTGAGGCAGGTTGGGTGGACATGCTAAGCGGCTGCGAGCCTTCTCGTGCCCTTCGCGGGAGCGACCGAAAGCACACGCCTGCTCTGGCCTCAGCGTGTACACTTGGTGTCATGATCAGAGTGCAAAGCATCTCCGAAGGCGTGCCCGGTGACTGCCACCAGGGAGTCCCTCCACTCTCACCCTTCACCTTGCTTCAACAGCAATCGTTGCGAACCTGCAGTGCGACGCTATGACAGTGCTTGCGCCGTCTGGCTAGAGCCTTTACCCAGCCATCTTCTGACGTTCCCTCTCACCGTGACTTGGTAGTAATCGGGCTTCATCCGCAGTGTCCCCAAGGATGGATTCCTGCCTGCTGGAGTCGATGCAAGGTGAGAACCCGGCTTCCATCCACGTCCTATCACCGTCCAATTCACGCTGATACAAAAACTAGAGAAAACCCACGGTCCCAGGGCCAGCCTCCCACCAGCACCTCCGTCTACACTCTGGGGTCCGGCGCCGGCCGCACGATCAGTACAATTCACACTCAGCCCGCCAGACCGGCTGACCGACGGCCGTCACAGAGTCCCGGACGTTGCAGAGCGTGGTCGGGACAGGGCCGGCGTCTTT
Organism: Teratosphaeriaceae sp. CCFEE 6253; assembly: GCA_033119285.1. Taxonomy (NCBI): domain Eukaryota; kingdom Fungi; phylum Ascomycota; class Dothideomycetes; order Mycosphaerellales; family Teratosphaeriaceae; species Teratosphaeriaceae sp. CCFEE 6253. Next base: position 19,560 of record JAWDJV010000279.1, read on the forward strand.
CTTCACTAGCGAGCCTTCCCTGACGCCCCTGCTTATGCTCCATGTCTTCACCGAGTCGGGCAACCTTGCGACACGCGGAGGGCCGAAGCGGAAGTTGGAGCTCTCCGCACAAGTGCAATACTATTGTAGACGATGCAGTGGTCCACCGTGTCTGCAGACAAGGGGACCAGCATGCCGTCGATGACAGGGCTCGCCACGCCAATGAGGCAACCGGAGGTGATGAATGGGTGCGCACATGTTCCGCCAGTAGGCAAGTGCTGCAACGAAGGGTAGGACCCTGAGGAGAGCTTTCGCGATACACGAAGGCCAAGTTCGGGACAAGTCACAGCGAAGTTGGAGAGATAGATGCCCGGCATTGCGTTTCGACACTACTCTGATGCGATCGCAACACTGTCTACAGCCTGCTGGTCATACAGCGTCCATTCGAAGCCCCCCTCGTCCAGCCGCATGCGCGATCTGTGCTGCCAAGGTCTCATCATGGTCAATGTCATGGATCCGTTGCATCGATCCCCTGCCCGTGCTGATGCCTTCATAATTTCGTACTTTGATGTTGTTCGTATGTCGCTGTCTGCCAGCCGGTCCAGTTCGCAATGTGTCGTGCCCTTGTCATGTCTGTCGTTCGATCATAGGTCATTGCTCTAGACACGGATCGGGCGGGCGTGGGCGCCGAAGCCGCTGTCATTCTTCTTCTCGCGGATGTCGGTGAAGAAGTCGCAGCCCCCGCCGGCGGCGATCGGGCCGCAGCACGTCTTGAAGCCGAAGGCACGGGCGGCGCCGCTGGGAGCGTCGTTGTTGTTGCGGTCGACGCCCTTGTAGAAGTTGTAGGGCCCGCTCGGGGTGCTGCTGGCGTGGGTGCTGCCGGTGCTGCCGGTGCTACTGTCGCTGAAGTCGCTGCAGAAGCTGGTGTTGGGCGAGGGTGCCGCGGTCGAGTCGGCCGCGGTCGGAGTCACCCCGTCACTCGATTTGCCCCAGTACTTCTTGTCCTCGTTCACGAAGGCGGGGATATGGGATGGAGCGGCCGAGCACCATCCACCTCCAGAGATGGCCACAGGACGGCCTTCGATGATTGCTCCACCATCACTAACGATAGCGCGCTCCACCAGCTCGCTCGTGACGATCAACAGCTTCTGGAGTGCTTCCGCGGCAGTGTCGGCCGGCTTATCGGCGAAGATGAACTTGACCATCGCTTGCGTGCCGGGCTGAACGAACACGACGAATGCACGCATGGAGGGCTGGTCGTCCGTCGGCTTGCTGCTGACGATGACGTGGAGCTTGGGAGCCGACTCCTGGCGTACCCCATCGATGACGGCGACGCTGGTGGCGTCCGGGCGCAGGAGTGGGAGCAGGACGGCGGCGTTGGCTGCGGGATCAAGTCAGAACACTCGCTCGCGCACTGCGGGTCCGGATATACGTGCCGTGAATCTGCTCACGCAGGCCTTCGATGTCGTTGCGCTCGGCCTTCTTGGCGAGTGCGACCTCATTCTGCACGGCGGCCTTGACTGTCTCGCACGTTGTCTGGACGCACTGCTTGAGCAGGTCGGTCAGCTGCGTGCTGACAGACGCGAGGTCGATGTGCAGTGTCGGTGTCATGGCGACCGGAGTTCTTTCTGACGAGCGTGTGGCGGACAATAGAAGACGATGTTATTGTTGAGAAGGTTGAGGTGCTCGGTGCGTTTGGATATCGAATTCAATGGAAGCGCGGAGGTCCGGTGACGTGTGCCGCTTGTATGCGTGCCGGGTCGATCCGTCTCCGAGGGTGAGGGAAGGGAGGGAAAGGGAGTGAAGGAGATGTTGGGCCAGAACATGGCCTTTAAGGGGACATGACCAACAATCTCACACTACAACAAGTCCACGCCGGCTTCACGGGGGCAGCGCGAGGAAGTTGAACCTCACACGGAGCCTTTGACAACATGTCATGCCGAAGCCCGGTGCCGCGAAGTATGATGTCGCCGTTCGGTAAGTGGAGAGATCGCACCCTTCAGTGCATCCGACACCGAGCTTGAACCGTCCACGCTCCCACCAGTAGAGGTAGTGGGGAAGGATGGGATTGGGCCAAAGATGGGATCCAGGACAATACATAGGCGATGTACGGCGTTCTATGTCCGAGGAATGCCCCCTGGGCGTCTTGGTCAACCCGCGCGGATGCTTGCAGGGAGGTGAGTGCGGATGGGAACGCCCAGATCTTGCAGCTGCACGCCCGGTTTGCCCTTCACTTGGGGGCCCCAGTACATGCGTACGGATCTGGCCCATGTGTGGCGATGGCGATGGACAGTTTCCTGAGGCCGCTTGACCGCGATTAGGGGCGATGACCTCTGTATGCTAAGTCGCCATGACGACGAGTTGGGCACAGGTGCAGGGTCAAGGACGTGCCGCTCGTCATGGTGTCCGTGGTCGTGAGAGGGAGGAGGTGAAGTGACGGTAGCACAAGAGGTGTCGTCTGGGTCGGCTCTTCGGCAACTTTAGCCGAGCGATTTTCCAAGTTACCCAGGACCATCCCACATCATCTCGGATCTTCCACCAGATTACCATGTGCATGCTCTGTACAGGCAGGTGCACATGTCGATCAAGAGATCCAGGTCTGTCTTTACACGGCCCGACAAGCTCGCATTACCCATTAAGTTTCTACTTCATGTGCACATCATTGATCCGTCCGTTCAGTTCATCCTCTTCTCTCCTGCGTATTCATACGAAAGCTTCGGGCGCCGTTCCCGCCTCTCTCTTGCTGCGTCCCCTTACCGCTCGGGCTATGCCCAGGCGGTACGGTGTAGAACGGTCGAAGCGGCATGGTTACGACTCGTGTCCCTTCATGCCTGTCCATGATGGCCCGCAGGCCTGTCGCAGACGTCTGCGTATGCCTGATCTTGGCCAAAGTCGTCGTCCTCCACGATATTAGTCAAGCATCGTCACAAGTAGCAAGCAAACCAATATCCAAGGCGAATTGCGGCGCTGCGGTGCACTACCAGACGGCAAAGCACTCTGCTGTGTCGTCGTCAGCGCCGTGGGAGGTGCCTGGCCCGTCGACGTAGGATCTGGACTCGTCGTAATAGCCGATGATCCAGCGATCGACGACGCCTGGCCCGCCGTCGTCCCAGGGTCAACTACACCGGACATCGTAGGCGAGGCCGACGGATCGGCCACCACGATCGGGGTACCCGCCGGACTGGCCCCCACGAGCGAATTCGTCGCGCCATTCACCACGACGTACGACGCGGACAGATCCATGGACAGCACGTTCCCGGACACCGTCGCCACGCCGCCGGGCGTCAGCACGTTGCCGGAGCCGAAGTCGAAGCGCTCCCCGCTCGTCGCCGTGTACGTCTGGTCCAGCACGGTCAGGACACCGGACTGCGGCGGCGGGAGGGTCGGGGAGTCCGCGGCGGCGGGGGACGCGGGATCCGTGTTCGCGCTCGCCATCGAGGCTTCAGCGGCCGTCAGGATCGACAGCGCGGGCATGGCGATGGGTGGCGCGGGGGACGGCGTGGGCGCGGGTAGGCTGGTGTCGGAGGGCGCGAAGCTGCCTGAGATTGAGGTACCTGTGACTGCTGGGTCCTGAGGTGCTGGTAGTGTCGTCATGCCGCTGCGCTGCGACGTTGGCTGGGCCGTATATTCTGGGGAAGACACGGCTTGGGACGACGGGCGGGTCATGCCCATGATGCTGGCTATGACCGAGGCAATGCTGTCTGCGCTGCTGGAATCTGTCGCCGCTGCGCCGCTCGGTGACACCGTGCCCCCCGGAAGACCCACCGACCCACCGGCGTCCGTTGCTGGGCCGCTCGGTGACCCCGTCCCCACGGGAGGACCCACCGACCCACCGGCCCCCGTTGCTGCCCCGCCGCTCGGTAACCCGGTTCCGGGCGGAAGACCAATTGACCCACCAGCGTCCGTCCCTGCGCCGCCACCCGGTGACCCGGTCCCTTCTGCGGAAGACCGCGGGCCAGGTTCCAAGGTCGTGGGCTGGACGCCAGTGGCCGGGAGAGGCTCACTTGGCGTTCCACCCAC
>JAWDJV010000280.1:0-23399 GCA_033119285.1 Teratosphaeriaceae sp. CCFEE 6253
GGGGAGTTATGGGGGGCAGCCGATGAAGTATGGGCCGGTCATTGTGCCGAGTCTGGAGTATGGGCGGTGAGCACAGGGAGGAGGGGGTGATGTGTGGAGCATATTGTGCAGCGATTTGTGGAGTGGAGCGTAGAGCATGATTCCAAATGGTGGTTCACGGTAAGTACTGTTACTTACAGCACGCATGGTGGCCGGTTGAAACCACTTTGCCCACGGGCTCGTGATGCCATTCACGCCTATCTGAGTGACTGGGGCTGTCATCTAGACTATTGCGCACGTTCGTCCTTGCTACAAGCGCGGGAGCTGACGAGATTGCTACCGTTGGACAGCCTGCCCCCGGAGGCCTGTGGTGATGTGTAGTCACGGTGCTTGTTTCTACACATATGTACCACCAATGGCTACGCCCACGCTATCAGTCCGCGCGGGAGACGAAGTCGTCGCATGCCTTCTTCGCGGCCTGCACACTGCCGAGCTTGCTAGCAACGGCGGCTTCGTTGGTCACGTTGGTATGGTCGTGTTGGTGGTGTTGGCAATCCATCACAACCCACCCCCTCTCTCGATCCAACCAGTCCTTGCCCTCGGATAGACTTTGTACCCGTCCTTCCCCCTTGCAAAGACGACGACATCCCGGACGACCCTCGCGTACACTCAGACCCCGTGCCAGGTGACGTCGCACCCTGCCAGGCCCTCCTTGAAGCGCTGGAGTCTCTCGGGCATCCACCCGCTGGTCCAGTGCCGGTCTTCCTGCCCGTCATTCGTGCCGAACCGCAAGTCCTTCCCCAGATGACACGCGCCGGGGGTCCACATCCATTGCACGCAGTCGGCCTCCGGGTGTTGGAGTCGGGCACAAGCCGTCGCACACGCGTCCGGCGTCTTAATGGCGTCGCGCTCGAACTGCTCCAGCCCCCCGAGGTCCCCGTCACTGCGGTACTGGCGATCGTTGGAGAGGTTGTTCCACGAGCTTCTGTTGACCCCGATGTGCGGTTGAATGAAGTGTTCGAACAAGTCGCGGAACAGGTAGGGAGTCTGCCAGCCATGCGCTTTTGCCCAATCGTTCTGGAACGCCCACAGAGTGTCGACTTGCTTCCCGTTCACATGATGCCACGTTACGGCCGGGGCGCACCAGTGTCGACGCGTCCAGTCGATGGTGTTCATATTCTCACCCTGCGTCAGCGGCCAACTGGGCGTGTGTGCAATGCCGGCCTCGAGGAAGGCCATCGCTACAACGACGTCGCCGCAGCACACGTCGCTGGTGGCTTCCTCCCACCTCCGGTCGTATGCCTGGATACCTGCGCCCGTGCTCTGTCTGGCCGCGCGGAGCTTGTCGGCAGCTCCGCGCGAGATCACGATGCCGCTGCCGCCGTGTGCGAAGGTCGTCGCCCCCAAGTTGTTCTGCGATCCCAGGTAGTACAGCTGTTGTGGGTCCATTGTCTTGAGCCAGAGCAGCAGGTTCAACCAGGAAAGGCTGGTGTCGGGCTCGATGACCACGAACCATTCGATCGCCTGCGATGCGGTATCGAAGGCATGATGCAGCATGGGAAGGAACTTCCACTTGTCGAGACTCCACCCGGAGGGCAACTTGCCAATGTCCTGCCCTTCGCGCGCCCATCGGGCGATGTCGTCGTGCAGACGGAAGTCCGGCAGACGGTCCCGAGTGCTCTGTGTGACGGGTGCGATCGCATCGTGCACCTGGATCCCGCCCAACGATTGCTCCAAGTCCGAGAAGATCATCAAGTTTGGCAGACACTGGAAGGTCGTGAGGAAATGCCCCGCTAGCTTCTGATAGATCTCGCTCGCTCCAGTCTTCACCAACACGAGGACCTTGTCAGCTCCGGGTAGCTGTCGACAGCTTTCTGCGCTGTTGCTTGTTCGATCTTTTGGCACGTCCTCCGCGGTGATCGCGCCTGTGGACCCTGTTCCCAAGGTCGGGGGTGCTAGGCGAGGCCATGTCTGATGGACGGAAAACGCGATGATGAGTAGAATCAATAGAATCCCTCCCGCTCGACTCGCGTGTCGGCCACGGCTGCGACCGAGTAGAGCAGTACCGTACATGGTGATCCAGAGCTGTGACAGTCAGATCTCGCAGCAGGAGAGTCCTACAGCGGAACCCATCCTCCCTCGGCATCCTCAGCGCTGGGCGATGGTTGGGGGGCCTGCTAAGGCTCGCTCTCGCCCTCGCCACCGACACTACTACCAACCAGCGTTGAGCAGGCTGCGCCGCCGCCGCTAGGGCCAGCATCCTTCCGATCATCGACAAAGGGAAGACGTGGAAAGAGCATGGCGGTGCCGCAGCCACGCTGTCACTGCGCTGTGCGGCGGCCCCCACTGCCCCAGCACTGACCACCGACATGCCAAACACTAAACAGACAACCCCTCGCTAGCGCGCGGCGATCCGCGCAGGTCTCGACGACCTCCGCTTGCGAGTCATGTGCAAGTCGTCCGGGCCGTCTCGCTTGCAAGATGTATGATCGATTAAGGTTGGACACAGGGGACTCTCAAGATTGGGGATCGATTGGCCCGCTTCCCCGGACGTGCCGATCTGCTAGTCCGTGCAGGACTACAAAGGGTATACGCTCCGCCCCATCCCCCGTGTGCGCCTCCACGTCTCGTGCTGATTGACTGTCGCCTTAGTCGTCCTCCATTGAGCGATGCCACGAGCGCTCCGGCACACGTTCCCGGGCCGTCTGCCCGAATAGGAAGGTCAAGCAGCCATCAGGGTCCAATCGGCGGTGCCCGGCGGCCCCTAGCTCACCCGCTAGCGGCGTGGGGCGACGCTAGCCAAATGCTTTTTCCAACGATGCCCTCAGCCTTGCAGGTCGCAATTAGCGCTCTTGCACGTGTGCAGCTGCAGCCTCGTGGCCAGCCCGGACCATGTAGGCGGAGCGGCCGCGGGGGCTCCCATCCGGTCCTCGTTGAGGTGCAACGAGGCCGGTGCGGGTCCTACGGGATCGGATCGTCGATATATGCATCTCGCACGGAATAGTATCACAGATTCATACGGCTACGCGCAGTGCGATGCGGGTGATCGAACCGTCTGAGCTACCGCTCCTAAAATCGCAGTTCCTCCTGAGGTCTGTCGTGGGCACATACCCCCTCTCTCCCCATGTCTACAAGGAATCTGTTCAAGGAGAATTGATCTGACTGACCTCGCGCATCGGTTTGCGCTGACTCTTCTTCCTCCATGCCAGAAACCCGATGGCGGCGCCAACCAGTGCAAGCGCCGCAACGCCGCCGATGGTACCACCTGCAATCGCCGCGATCTTTGTGTGTGATGAGCCAGTAGGCGATGGAGCAGGTGCGTCGGAACTGGTTGGTGCCGCGGATTGCGCGGACTGCGTGCCCGTTGTCGAAGGCGCGTCCGAGCTGGTCGCGGAAACCGTCGCAGGCGACCTCGATGTTGGGATGGATGTCACGAGAACGGTGGTGGCAACCGTGTTGTTGACGGTGGTTGGAACGATGCTCTGCAGCGTTGTTGGAACGGTGCTCAGTACGGTACTGAGGATCGTCGTAGGGGTGCTGGAGGTTGTCTGATACGCCACGATATAATCCGAGGCCGAGCCACAGTTGAACTGCGAGTATAGGGTCCCAGACGGCCCAAGCAAGGCCGTCGTAACGCAATATGGGGCAGGCGTGGGACTACGGGACGTCAGGGACGCTCGCAACCGTGCCATCGAGACGCACTCACCAGTCGATCACCCCACCATTGTAAAGCGCGACATTGCCAACATTGACATTGTCCGAGTCGCCCGCATTCAGGCACGAGCTGACATAGTTGCATTGACTGAAATCCGGCGATCCGCCCGAGAAGGCACAGCACCAGAAGTTGGGTGGGCCGGGGGAAGTCGACTCCCAGTACGCACAGCCCGAGTCGGGATATCCACTGCATGTGACCGGTTGATTCGGATCCGAATCGATGTATCCGCAGGTCTCTTGGTTCTCGTCTTGACGTGCAAACAACTGATTCATGGGCAAGGCGCCCCATCGTTTCGCGCGAATGCTGTCGTGCGGAGCCGTGGTTGGTTTAGGACTCCAGCCGAGTATACCATCGGGCAGACCTTGAGCGATCGGCGTCTGCGTCGGCTGAGAAGGAATCAAGGCCCGAGTCGTTTGCGCTGCCAACAGAAGCACAAGCAAGCTCTCCCAGGAAGTCGGCATGGCTGATGCACCTGGAGGCAGTTAACACGAGGCGACGGTTGGGGATGTCAGCGGTCTCCAGTGTGGTAGGCAGAAAGGCTGGTTCCCTTGCTTGGGTCGGATCGTGCCTTATCAGCATAGTGTGGCCAAAGGATGCCTCGAGACGGTACCAAACCAGATCTGAGCACCAGCTGCGCCGCCATACCTGCGACCGATCTCAGCAAGGCTGTTGGATAACCGAGCATGGGACCAATGATGGTCGAGCGACTCGCGTGTTGCACTAGCGGTCCAGTGATGCCCGGTGCTAGCTTTAATGAGGTGGCGTTTGTGGATTGCCGCAGCAGACTAACGCCTCGTGCAAGCCTTCCCAGGGTGGCAGTGGTCATTGGTACTTGTCTCTGTCCGGGCGGTCGTGACCAGATGTTGGCATGCAGGGTAACCTGGTCTAGCCGAAAGTCACTTGATAGATGGTAGCCATGATTGTCGAACGTCTCCATCTGCCACCAGCTGCTCAAGGCACTTCACATTTCGGCCCCCAAACCATGTTGCTGTGGCTAGTCAACGGGGCCTCGCAGCCAGGCCTACACACCGCAAATTGAACTGCACAGATGCCGTGGATCGGATGCCGGTTGTGGGATGCAAACAGAGAGGGAGCCGGATGCAGGGTCACAGGCGCAGCAGGCGCAGATAGGCGGAAAGGCGCCATCAGGATCTTGTTGCTTGTTCCTAGTCGCTCAACACTATCTGGCCGTCCGAGGGAAGGTGAAGTTAATCTCAAAGTCGCACCCACTGTCCGGCCATATGGGCCCCTGACACGAGTCGCCCGAGCAGCCAGACAGCTGGCTGTAGAGTTGTCGTCGGACGGCTGGAGACTAGTGGCCGGCCCAAGTTACCCAGGGTGTACGGAGTATGCACTGCTCGACCATGCGATCCAGGCTCCGCCGCTGCGTGCATCGCCCCCCTGCACTGGCGCCGCCACTAACGAGCGTGTGCTGTGATGCTTATTGAGCAGCTTACCGGTGCGGCTGCTGCTAACCCGATGCATTAGCGAGAGGTGCTGAGACTGAGAGCCTGAGAGCGGGAGCCAGTGCGCCGCCAAAGCTAGTGCGAAGGATGCGCCCTGGTCTGCTGTTATCGTAACGATCCGCAGGCCGGCATTTATGGCAGGACGATCGACCATGTTGGCCGCAGGGGACGGAGATCTCTGCTGTCCAGTCTCGGTGAAGGCGGCGCAGGCGCAAGGCATCTGGACTCATCCCCATCGTGACGATTCGGCCCCGTAGCTGAGCAGGGCTAGAGGGCACCTGCAAGCCTCTTCCTGGGCGACACTGACTCCCGATTGGACGTGGAAGACACTGTACTGTTGCCGCTCGTCAGCACCTCAAGGCTTAAGCGCACGCATTACGACTTCACTCGGCATCTGCGAGCTCAAGGATCGGGATGGATGGCACGATACCCATCTCAGCTGTCTCCTCCGTGCTGGGAACAGCAATCGGAATCACCCAGAAGGCGTTTGAAATCTACGCCGTCGACGAGCAGGCCAAGAGCTTGCTGAAGACGGTCGAACAGGTGTCGTGCGAGCTCCGGGAAGCGCGAACGCTTCGCCGCCAGAAGTCCTCTCTCTTCACCACGATGGAGAAGCGCATCTTCGACAGCACATTCGAGCGGACCGAAGCAGCCGTGAGCCTGGTCGCCGCCCTCGCGGAGCCGGCCAGAGCCGACCTCGCCATCTCCGGTGGTCGAGTGAGATTCGCGACCCGAGTCCTGTTCGTCCTGCGCGACTCGCCGCGGATACAGGTCTGCCTGACGCAGCTCGGCATTGCCAGTCAGAGTCTCAACCGGGACATCGGCACGCTGTGCAGTCGCGCAGGCCGGACGGCCCCCGCGATGCCCGGTGACGGCCACTCCACGCTGAAACCTCCGCCTCCGACATACGAAGAAGCTCTGTTCATGTCTGAGCGGCGGCGGCGGCGGAACACGCAACGATGGGCGAGCGCCCGGTCATTGGACAGCCAATCGATCACATCGACGCTTGCGTCAAGATCGAGTGTCAGCCTCCTGATCTCGGTCGAGGGGGAGTCGGTGGCAGAGGAGACGCAGAACCCAATAATACCCAACATCGTGATCTGCGTTCCGCCAGACGCACAGCCCAAAGCCGACTCACACCAGACTGACGGACCTTCAACCGCAATCGATCAACCACAACGCAGACGGAGTGGCAGGACGCGGGGCCTACATTGGCTCGAAGCACACGGCAACTAGTAGCAGTGCAGATGTACATATTTCATGTTGTGTTAGCGTCACCAGCATCCGACAGACATTGCCGATTCTCTGGTCTTTGATCGACATCACGTCGCCGACGGCGGCACAAGCACCTGTGGAAGATCCAATCGTCGCCCATGATCATCCGTCACTTTCCTATCATACAGCATCAGTTGGTGTCAAACAGCAAGAGAAGAGAGCGATGGCACTTACCACAACCCAGGGAGCATGACGAGGGTATTCGAGTGACCTTCAGCTCCGGCCCAAGTGAACTCGTACATGGATGGCTGCGACACGAGTAAGACACCCATGGCCGCCGCTGCGACGGCCAACCCCCGGTAATTCTGGTGCACAGCGCTGTCTTCGTCCGGGCGGGCCTGCCACGGTGCAAAGGCCTCAGCCAGGGCCTCGGTTGCCTCCTCTGCGACCCGCGTGCGATCGCCGAGGTATCGCGGGTCATCATCTTGCCGGGGATAGAGGTAGGTGTTCAACAGCTTCCACTGACAATACGCTTGGCGCGACGCTCCAGAGGGTCAGTACTGGATCGGAGTCAAGTCACAGGTAGACTCACCCAAACTCTCTCTGGATGGCAACGAGGCATCCTGAAGTTTCTCGGGAAGCGTAGCGAGTCGTGAGGGAAGTAGCGAGGTCGTGGCCACCAGCCCCGGAGTAGCCAATGTGATCAGCATCTCGGCGATGCAGTGCTTGATCGTTGGCAAAGCCATTTTGCGGCTATTCATGAGTTGATGAATCGGAGCTGGAAGCCTCTGGGACTCAACCGTGGTCAAGCGCTGGACAGAGACGTCGTCCAATTCGACTCGCGTCCTGGCATAGTAGTTGTCGACATGGAGCTCCACGTGGTCGAAGAAAGATTTCACTGCCTGACGCATGGCTCTATCGTCCGCAGACTGTGGTAAATAAGCCTGCCAGATGGAATCATCTGCACTCTGGATCATGCCCGCCCCCATCCTAGCCTTGCTGGTCTGATCCTTTTCGCTATTGGCCTTGCCGGCTCGAGAACGTCGAGTGGGACTAGGATTGCGCCGTTTGATTCGAGCCAGGCACACCAGAGCTGTGACAACAAAAGCTATCATTGCGGCGCCGAGTGCCGAGCCAACAATTGCACCAGCAAGTTGACTGGTCGAATGGCCGCGGTTCGCAGCGTTGTATCCAACGACGGAGGTGTCGGAAGTTTGAGAGGCATCGGCTGCGCTCTGTTGCACACTTGAGGGCTGAAGCGTGCTCGCCAAGCTGGCTTGCGCCGTCGACGAGGCGTCCGGAGTCGATGAGAGGTCAGCCAGGGATTGAGAGCTTGAGGATAGCATGGAATTGCCATCCACAGTGGCTATCACCGCCGCCATCGACGGTGTGGAAGACGATCGCTGTACTGTGGATGCCGAGGTTACTACAGAGTCCTGAGTGTTGGCAGCGGAGGTTGCGGACTGCATGGTCGCGATCACTGTACTTCCGTCTGTCACCGGTGTTGTGGTAGACCGGTCTGGCTCCGTCGTTGTCGTGCTCGAGACCAGCTCTGTCGGGACCGTACTTAGGACTGCGTCTGAACTTGTATCGGACGCTTCTGACGCAGTGGAGGTAGACGGCAGAGACGAAGCAGATGTGCCGCTGTTCGTAGCGGGGCCAGTAGCTTGTCGTCTAAGCTGCGTGTGATGCGCCACGGCGCTGGAGAGCCTGCTTCTCATGGTGGGCAGAGAGGACTCGGAGACCGGCTCTGGCTTCGTTGAATTAGCGATATTGATTTGGAGAGGGAGAGAGCCGTAACTCCCATCTGCGAGAGTCGGCGCGAAGGACCCTGTGCCGTTCGAGGCTGTGTATCTCTCGCCGACTGGCTAGCAGATGCGGCGTTTACGCTACTGCACACGGGCGCCGCCTTCCTCTGGGGCTTGCGATAATATCTGCCCTGGTCAAGTCTGTGCACAAGCCACGCACCAAGGTTCAGCGGCGCGTGCGACGTGCGCAGCCACCACTGCTTCGACTAAGCAAGCATGTGAGACACGCGGAGGTAGGCTGATCGGCTAGCCTTGTAACGCACATGGTGTTGACTCTAGCCGTGTTTGCTCCTTGCAGAGAGAGACCCCTCCACAGGGCAGGGAGGCTTCGATCTGCTTTCCGTGGGCGCTTCGCTCGGTAGTGATGATCCGCTTCCCTTGGGTCTCCGTTGTCCAGTCGTTACTGTCGGGCATCAGACAGAACAAGTGCGACTGCAGTTTCAAGTGGCCGGCCGACACGTCCACAGCTCGAAGGAGTCCGGACCAGAATGGCGAATAATACCAGAGGTGCGGACATCGTTGTCGGCGTAGACTTTGGCATGACATGCACTGGTACGTCGCTTCATGCCTCTCTCCTCTCCTGATTCAGACTGAATGTCGGAATCCTAGGTGTGGCCTACTCTATGGGCCCGGAATGGACCGATCCGAAGACCATCCAGCGCTGGCCCGGTAAGTTAGGTCACGAGATACGCAACAAGGTCGAGACCTCTGTGTCATATGATATGCACACGGGCAAGTTGAGCAGCTGGGGCTTCCTCTGTAACCCGGACGGCGACCGGTACGAGTACAACAGTCTGTTCAAGCTGCATCTCAACCCAAGCCATGAGGACGCCACACCCGATGCACCCACTACCGAGGAGTCCCAACGTTGGTACCAGGACTACCTGGCCTGCTTGTACAGCTACATCATGAAGTACTTCAAAGAGAGCACACCTCGTTTCTCCAGCAAAAAGATCGAGTGAGTCCAGTTCGCCGGTCGGTAGCGATGGCTGTGCGCGGACTAACGGGTGAGCTAACAGCTTCATCTTCTCGGTTCCGGTCACGTGGAGGAACAGTCCGGCCATGCTGGCCGAGATAGAGCGACTTCTCTGTGCTGCCGGTTTCGGTTCCAGGCAACAAGATACGGCGTCAGTCTACCTCACGGAAGCGGAGGCCGCCGCAATATACGTCTCCAAGCAGACAATGAGGAAGGGAGATGTGTTCTTGGTCGTGGACGCGGGCGGTGGTACGACTGATCTGAATGTCCTCAGGGTCGAGTCCGCGGCGAAGAATAATTTCGAGCTCGCCCCGTTGTCGTGGACTGAAGGTGCCGTGATCGGGTCAACCTTGATCGACTACAAGGTCCGGGTCATGATCCAAGAGCGACTAGGCATGATCCAGGAGCACCTCTCTGGAGATCTCGAGGCTACGACCACGCAGATGATGCAGGATAGGTTCGAGACCTTCAAGTGTAGCTTCGGGAGTCCAGGAATGGATGTGCCGAAACTGCTTCTCCCAATTCCTAGTGTACGGGCAGGCTTGGACTTCCCACATGCCGGTGTAGAGGATTCGAAGCTGGTCATTACGCGGTAAGCAATGCAGCCCAGCAGTCATGCTGTTGCTCGCTCATATATTTCGCAGTGCGGAACTCCAAGCGATCTTTGACAGCCAGATAGAGAAAATGTGCACCGTGATCGACAGACAATTGAAGCTCGTTCGCGAGCGCCATGCCGGCGAAGTCATTGTGAGTCGTAAGCTCCTGAATCATAAAGCGCCTCACTGATTGCTCCAGTCGTACTTCGTGCTGTCTGGCGGACTGGGTAGCTCGCCGTATGTCCAGGCCCGTATTCGAGCGAGGTACGAGAAGGATGCCGGCGGGGGAGCACACCCAGGGACTGAAGGGTTCCAGATCCTCGTCGCGAGCGAGCCGTGAGCCAAGAGGGTCAACACATGCATCCTGCCAGTGCTGACGATTGGTAGACAATTGGCCGTTGTGCACGGGCTTGTGGCGGCGCGCAGCCAGTCCAACAAGGGTGGCCCCGAGATCTACTCGTGGCGCTGCAGCCCGATCAGCTACGGCGTCCTATGCCGTGAACTCTACGACCCCGAGAAGCATCAGGGAGAGACTGTCGTCCATGACCCGTACGACAGAAAGCGGTGGGCGGAGCGGCAGATCAATTGGCTCATCAAACAGGTTTGCAGCCGGCTCTCCAGCATAGTATCCACGCTGATCGCGATCCCGAACAGGGCCAGGTCGTGCGAGCGAACACCGGGATCAGCGAGCGGTACCGCTACAAGATCGAGATGGGGAAGGAGAGCGAGCCGTGGAGAACGCATATCGTGATGTCGACCCTTCCGCCCGCCCAGCTCCCTCGCAGCCTCAATCGTGAGGGGGTGAAAGAGGTCTGCTCGATCGAGACCGTCCTCAAGACGTCGGACATGAAGCGGAAGAACAGCCACTGGTACAACTTGGGCAAGGAGTACAACGTGGCCGATTTCGAGGTGCGCTTGGTGGTGGGGACGGGCCTTCGGTTCGAGATCTGCGGAGCTGACGGTGTACGGAGTCGAGAGCATGAAGAGAGTACGTGCTTCTTGCTCGGAGAGGCTGATGCCGCGACGCGCTGCTAATGATTAACAGTCGAGGTCCAATGGGAGAATGTCGAAGGCAGCTCAAATGTCCCGGCAAGCGATGGGCCTGCGGCAAGTGAGATTTATCGGAGTAAGTAGTGAGGTCTCCGTCTAGGAATTTGCATCATGATTCGAAGGGCAGGCAGGAGATACGGTAGTAGGAGTGTACTTGAAGATGCATCATACCGAAACTTAACGTAGGCCGCTACCTCGGCAACGGTACGGGAGCTAAGGTATATATAGGTAGACAAGGTTTAATTCTTAGCAGACTCGGAAGGTCTCGACAAGCCGCTTACTGAAGAGCTATATTGTAGACTAATAGCGCAATTATTTTTATATAATATATAGCTTACTTATAGTTAAAATTAAGAGAATCTAATATAGATTTCTATAGAAAATTAGTAGCCTTACTAGACTAAATTAAAGTCTTATATAAAGAAAGATTTATATATAATAGCTTAAAGAGTATTACTACTACTAGAGCTATACTAGCTTAGATCTAAATTCCTCTAATAACAAATTAAGCTTGTCTTACTTGTCTAGGATATATACAATCGATTGCCTACTAAACATGTTAGTAAAGCCTAGTATAGTCTAGCTTAGGCTATAAGAAAGTTATTAAGAATACTTTACTAGTCGTAGAGCACACGTACCGGCAGCAGGTTGTTTGCGTGTACGTTCCAAGCCGCAATTCTACTATGCACCTCAATCCTGTCCTCGTAAGTGAGTGTGCCACCCACACTGTCCAAAAGGTCTGTATCCATGGAATATCTGAATCCCTAAAGCCTGGCCTAAGGAGTGCTCACCACGTATTCGCCCTATACTATTGCGGCCGCAGCGGCACCCACTCCTTCATCTCCTGCTCCGTCCCCCCTTCATCCATCAACCCATTCGTCGCTCGTCTCGGAGGCAACGGTGGATTCGCATCGTCCTTTTCGTCCAGCACAGCCTTCTTCAGCGTCCTTGGCGGCGGGGGCTGCGGCGGTGGACTCCGGACTATCTGTCCGTCTGTGGAGGTGCGGAAACCAGTGTGTTGCGCGTCCGGGGGCATGTTGGGTGGCTTACTCAACACTCGCCTCGGCTCCGGCGGGGGCGGGACAGAGCGAGTCGATCCCACCGATGCGGTCGAGTGGCTACTCTCGGATCGCAGCAGGGTCGGTTTGGCGGGCTTAGGCGGCGGCGCTGGCTTACGGAGGGTCTGCTTGAGATGGGTCCTCCCGTCGACTGACCCCTGAGGAGGTTCGTCTGGGGTTGCAGTAGGTCTCACTGGTTTCTGAGGCAGCGGTGCCACGTCCCGGGGCGTGACAGGCGGAGGCACTTTCCTTGGCATACCCTCACCAGCCCCAAGCCGTGGCGCTGCACGAGAAGCCGTGCTTGCCACAGACGCTGACCTTGAAGGCGGAGCGCTTGGCCTGTCAACCTTGACCCAGTCCGGCTCCGAGCTCGGCGTGAAGGGATTGGGCAGCCTGCCCGGATTGGGCATATACCCGTTCCCCGGCGGCTTGACAGTCGACCGCGCCGGCATGCCGTTGTCCAGCCACCACTTCCTCTTGTCCGAGCTGGCGGGTGGCAAGCCGGGCTCCACGGAGTCGTAGCCGAGGATAGACTCGTCGTCGCTCTCGACCTCGCCGTGCTGTAGAGCCGTGTGATTTCCGACCTTGATCCGGCGCTTCGCATACAGCTCGCCACTAATCTGGTCCTTCTGACCCTGGTCGGTGACGTTGATCGTGCACTGGAAGTAGCCGTACACCGGTCGGTGATCTGAGAAACGCAGCGGTGCCGTATCGTAATGCAGCTGTCTCAGATTGTCGCCACGCGTCACGATCCGATCGCACCACGCAGGGATCCTCGCCTTCTCCGAGCTGTCGTACTCATCCGTGCCCAGATTGTACTTGTACGTAGGCATGAAGTTGGGCGTCCTTTCCGTGTAGAAGGGGAACGTGCGTCCATGCACCATCTGCAGATTCAGCTGGTCGTTCTCGTACAGCGTCCCCACGTCGCCCTTCTTGATCAGCGTCCGGGCCCGCTCGTTCTCGATGCCGATGCGGTAGTTGAAGTCGCCGAACCAGATGACCATGTCGTGGTCCTCGATCGAGCGTTTCCGATTGAAGCGCAAGCCGGTGGAGATGGTGCGGTAATCCTGGTTCCGCTCCTCGTAGTTTGCGAAGCCCGCGGCAAGATGCGCAGTGACGAGGCAAATGGATTGATCGGCGTAGTCCATACGGATGGCCACGGCGCCCTTGTTGCCGGCCATGCCGCTCATGCCAGTCTTCTTGACTGCGCCCTCGACGTTCTTGATGAGTGGGAGGACGCTCGCCCTGACGAAGATGGAGAGGGAGGCGCCAACGAGTTGGCCGCCGCGGAGCAGGACATACTCGTCGGACTCGCGCTTCCGTGCATTCACATTGAGCGTGTGCCGGACGTTCTCTTCCCACGCAGCGCGCCGATGAGGGTCCGTCGACATGATCTGTTGCACATCTAGGTTCACTATCTCCTGGAAGGCAATTGCCATGATGTCTGCGATAGGCGCTGACTGGATAGCCTTTGGACAGAGCCAGAGCGACAGATCGTCGTCGGCTCCTGCGGTCTTCCCGTTCAGGTTGAACGTGCCCGTATATATACTCAGCTGCTGCGACGCAGAGTACTCGGCCGATCTTCTACTGAGCTCGCTTGCAACCCAGTCGTTTATTGGATCGTACAGATGTACGGGCATCTGGCCAATCAGCCTTCCAAGCAGCATGTCGATCGTGTTCTGACGGCCTTTGTCCTCGAAGTTGTTGATATACAGCCGCTGTGCCGATTTACGCACGTCCGCAAGCGCACCCGCAAGAGACATCTTGCCCGATCTCGTGAAGGAAGACTTGAGCGCGCCAGTACCAGCGTAGATCTTGGACAGAGCATCGCCGCAGTCCGCCCAGAGAGTGCCGTGCCGGGCCCAGAAGTCCGATGTCGGACTACGCTCGCCTTGCTGTTGCAGGAACAGCTCGACGGCCAGCTGGGAGATGATGGTCTGCACCAGATTCGTGCGGTCCAGACAGTCCAGGCAGTTGGTGCGAAAGATGCCAGACTGCTCGAGCACGGCGTTCGTACCCACGAATGACTGTCGACGGCCATCCTTCTGCTGCAAAGACTGCTCCACCTCCTGCGACAGGAAGAACTCGAAGGACAGCGCCGACGGTCTGATCCATCGCTGGATCCCCTTCGCAGCCTCGTAGCCGTTCGGCCCTCGAGTCTGCGCGTGAAAGTCGTAGTTCAGATGCTGCAGATGGGTGTGCTCCGTTGCCACACCCTGACTCTCATTCGAGTTCAGCGGGCTCTCCCTGATGTGCTGCGCATACTGCCGCGTGATCTGCAACTCGCTCGACTTCTCCTCGCTGAGCAGGTTCACCACGAAAATGTCTCCATACGCCCGGCCCAATGCCTCGAAGTGTTTGTTGAAGGCCGGCTTGGTGGCTTCGAAGGAACGGGTGATGGTGATCTTCTGCTGCCCCGGCAGCCCGCTAGCTTGCTCCCAGAAGAGTGGTACGCTGCCTCGAACCTGGACATACGAAAAGCAGATGTTGTCGGTGCAGAAGATCGTCTCAGTCTCTACAAAATTGGCAACGTTGCCATCGTCATCAACGCCTCGGGCGTTGAAGCGGGTCCCAGCACGGCGACAGGACAGGCGTGAGATCAGTGTCATGTTGGAAGGGAAGCCAGCCAGGCTCAATCTGGCTGGTGAAGACGAGGCAGGGACTGTGACGGTCGATGCGAAGCCGCGTATGGCCGAAGTCAATATCTTCGACTGGTCCAGCGCTCGCTTCTCCCGCTCTGACAGCCGTGAACGGAACTCCACGAGTGGCTGAATCATGAATGTATTCCACAAGAAGCCGGCGTCGAGACTCTCGATCGCCACCGTGCTGCCCTCCGTCGGTCTGTCCTGGAGGCGCTTGGTGAGGTCAAAGTCGGCGCTGTAGTAGAAGCTGCCCTCACTCAACAGCTTCTTCAGCGCCAGACACGGATGCTCCAGCAAAGCCTCCCGATGATCGTGTCCACTAGCATCCAGGCTATCGGTGGGAAACGGGTTGATCTGATCAATCGAGAGGTGATCATAATCAGACTTGGTGAGACAGTGGAACTCGACGCTGAGGATCCGCTGCACCGTCTCGCCGGGGCGCACGGTCGCGGCATGCGAGCTCCCTGTGACAGCACACAAGAAGACATCGCCGAGGACGGTCACCAGGCCGAGCGTGCCCTGGACTTTCATGGAACTGAGCGAGCGGAAGTCGCTCATGTCTTCGCCTTCCCATGGCGAGAACTCGACGATACATCGGGGCGCGCCACCCTCCGACACCGAGGTCGTCGAGGCATTGCGTGAGGCGGTGGCGGAAGGGATACTATGTCGGAGGATGAGAACATGTGTGTCGGTGGCCAACGCGATCGCTCGGGGGTGATCGCGGATGAAGAGCTTCATTGTTGCGGCCTCGACTGCGACTGTTCATGCTGAAGCTGGTCAAGTGGCCCGTCCAGATGGCAGCGGCTCGAAGCTGGGCATAGCATGCGGATGTCCAAAGTGTAATGCTGCTTCGTAGAGATATAAGATGCGAAGGTTTGTCGAGTGCTGTTGCCAAATATGCGGGTTGAAGTTCCAAGGTATGAACGCCACCCTCAACGCCACAGTGCTCAAGCCTCGCCACAGTTCACATGTTCAGGATACTAGATGATCTAGGAAGGCACTACACCCACGGATGGCACTCGATGAAAGTCATAGACCCAAAGTGAAGAGAATTGATGCGTTGAAGTATAAAAACATGCTCGCTACAACGCTTCACCATTCCCGCACCATCATAGCATCGTCAGCACATCATAGCAGTTCGAATAGCTCGCGCATCGCAATGCAGTCCCACAACACAAGGTCAATCAGTCGACCCAGATCAACCGCTGAGGCCCATTTCGGATCTCTCAGTCCCGGTAGCTCCTCCTCTTCCTGCCACTCCCATATCCATCCTCAATCACGATCCGCTCCCGCTCCCGCCGCACCACATCCCTGCTGCCCCTCCCCTGCGCCTCGGGCGGCGCGTTGACATACCGATATGTTTCGAATTCCGGCTCCCTCGGCTTCGAATACCGCCGGATCTCCTTCTCCCGCTCGTGGACACTATACTCGCTCCGCGGCGGCGCCACGCTCTTCGTCTTGCGCGTGTGGTGCGACGTCGCGCGGGAGCGGACGTCCTCGGACGAGCTGCTGGAGGCGCTGGAGGGAGTGGAGTCTTCCTCGACTTCGACGTAGTGGGACTGGGTGGTGCTGCGGACGCTGGGTGCGCGCGCGGTAGGCGCATAGACGGTGGGTGGCTTGATGGAGGGCGGTGCTGGTGGCGGTGGGAGGGAGGCCGGGGGGGCGACCGAGCGGCGCTCTTCGCGGATGTATGAGGAGCGCTCTACGCGCCGAGGCGGGGACTCTTCGTAGCGGCGCACTCGTGACACGCGCTTGACGCGCGCGGGGACCGTGTAGTCTGCCTCTTCCTCTTTCACTTTCATGAGACACATCGTAGGAGTCCGGGTGCGCAATGGCTACACGAAGCCGCGCGGCCGTGAGGTGGTGAGATGTTGGTGGTATGCGAGGAGCGCCCGGCGGAAGAATAGGAGATACTGCGGGAGAAGAAGGAGAGTGAACGGTCGATGGGATACGAGACCGACTTACCGCAGCACTAGTGTCGCCATCTATATTGTTGGCCATGACCTTGCTCTCGCGCGGATGATGGAGTGGCGGGGGTGGGCCAATCGGTAGTGGTAGCGCGGTGCCGCGCCCTGGCGTCCAGTCCAGCGTGCAGTGTGGAAGCTTCCGTCCCGGGTTCATGCTGGTCCTCGTTGGGCCGTAGTGGTATGTACGTTGCAGTTGGGCAGCAGGATGGGAAAGCGTACATGTACGAGAGACTGTTGATGAAAGGTGGAGAGGCTGCGGAGAAGGCCGGCACAGGGCTATGGTGTTACCTTGACGGCTGAGGCTGCCGAATTGGGGGCCACTAAGCTACCATAGTGAAGAGGTTCACATGAAGGTGCCTTGGGAGAATTATCCATCCAGCTACAACACCGGGGACTCAGGCGCCGGACGCCGCCCAACACTCTATTCATGACCGCCCGCACGCCACCCCTCCCCGGCGGTAGCGGCCAGCGCAACTCCCGCAACCTCTCCCAGCTCCGCCAGGTGCAGATGACCGATTCCCGGCCCCGGAGCAGCGACAATGTCCTCGCCTCGCTACGTGCGACGCAGATCGCCGCGGCTTCGAAGCCGGCACTCCCCGCCGAGCTTCTGGCCACGATCCTGGACTACCTCCCCGTTCCCGATCTGATCCGCTTCGCACGGGTGTCAAGGAGGTTGCGGGAGATGGTGTATGACGATACCCGGTGGATTCAGAAGCTCAAGCAGTTGGGGCTGTGGGATGAGCGGGAGGCGAGGCAGCGGTTGGAGGAGGCCGTCTGGCGGAAGGCGGAGGCGAGAAGAGTGCGGGAGGGGGCGGCGGCGGGAAAGATGGGGAGTAACGGGGAGGGGAGCGCGGGTGGAGGCAGACGGCATGCGGGGAGCGTGACGCTGTTTGATGCCGGGCTCGAGGAAGAGCGGGTCAGCAAGTCGCTCGAGAAGCCGCCAAGTCCGGTCCTGAAGCGAAGAGAAACTCTCGCGGCCGGCTTCGACGATCTCACGTTGTCGCCGACTTCACCGTCTAGCACCCACACGAGACACTGGGATCCCAGTGTCGCGCTGAATGTGTTCAAGCTCGCCCAATCGATCCGCGGGCGCGCCAGGCAGGAGTTTGGCAAGATATACGGCGCCCTGGGCCCTCTGTACATGGACCTCGCCCGATCGCACAACCATTCCGACGCCATCGTCTTCCGGACCTACCGCGATCCCGAACAGCAGGCGCAGATCCTCTCAAGCCTCAAACGCTTTGCGCCATGTGACTTCTCGTCTGGGTGGCAGGAGCGCGAGCAGAAGCTCGACAGCATGATCGGCGTCTTCGAGACCGCCGTCCAACGCGAATTCGCCCAGGGCTACGCAGCAGGTGACATCGATGGCCGGATGCATCGCTATGCGCACGTCCTCGTCACCATCAATGGCGGGCACGGCGCAGTCGACACATTCATCTCGAGTCACCCCATCATGTCGCACAACATCCGGGCTGGCAATCCCCTCAACTGCCTCGAATCTGTTGCACCGGGACACGTTGATCTTCACCCCTCCCAGGCGTTCTTCGAGCAGTTGGCCGCGATGATGGTCGAGCAAGCAGACATCATCGACCGCGTCTTCCCTCCCACCATCGACGTGCTCACGCCAGTTCTCTCCCGGCTATGCGAGGAGGTCGTCGCAGACTACCTCACCGCGCTCTTCGACGAAGCGCACAGCAAAGGCGTCGAGACGTACGTGAAAGCCGTCTCGGGAACCTTCGAGCAATCCCTGCGTTTCGTCGCCTCACTACGCCCCTCGAAAGCGTCGTCCGCCGACTTCATGGATGCTGCCAAGAACATGCTGACGCAGTGCTACGAGAAGCACATCGACCTCTACCTGGCCGAAGAGCTTGCGGTCTTCCGCAGCAAGTCCGAGGCGGAGGTGACGTACTGGGAGAAGGAGCAGTCGGAGCAGGAGGCTTCGACCGAGAGCTTCTTCATGAGCAACATCAACCGCCAGGCAGCGAAGAGGGATTTCCTGTCGAGCTTCAAGAAGGTCGTCATGATGCCCGTCAATGTCCTGCCGGCCTTCCCGCTTTCGTCGCCATTCGCTGCCGCTAAGCCGATCAATGGGGTTTCGAATGGCGCCGTGCAGAGTCTTGCCACGAGCGAAACCGCGCACTCCCGCTCGAGGACGCCCACGCTAAACGGGAGCAACACGCCTGCGCGCCCATCGACGCCAACACCCGAAGCGCCTACAACCGAGCTGGCGGCGAAAGCAGCCATCATGAATTCGAGGCTCGAAGGCATCAAGTCACTCTTCAGCATCGAGGTCGCCCTCAACTTGACTCACCTGGCCAAGGCGTCGATCGAGCGCGCAGCGACTATGGTGCGGACGGGAGGCAGCCACGGGGAAGAGGCCAAGGAGCAGTGCGAGGTCATCTTCATCACGCTCATGACTATCCTAGGCGATCGACATGTTCGCCACGGCTTCGACAAAGCCGTAGGGCACCTCAGCACGTACGACCCCAAGCAAGTGCGGGACTTCCGAGCCAAGACAGCAGCCGGTGAGGATGCGCCTGCGCAAGTGATTGGAGTGGAGCCGCTGGTCACATTCCTCGAGCTCGTCAATGTTGGCGATCTGATCCAGCAAATGCTCGACGTCTTCTACACGCAGGAACTCGTCGCCACCAAATTGGTCGACCGTGATGACTTCCTTGACCCGGCGGTCAAGGAGAAAAAGCGGTTCGAGCAGATGCTCGACGAGCGCGTCGCCGCAGGTCTCAACAAGGGCATCGACGTGCTGATGGACGAAGTCGAGTTCATCATGGCCAGCACGCAGCGCGCGACGGACTTCCACCCCGAGCTGGTCAAGACCGAGAAGCGCAACGGCGGCAGCAACTACGCCGCGCTCATGGACATCGGCCCCAGCGCGACCGCCACGTCCGTCGTCGACATGGTCAGCAGCCACACCTCCATGCTGGTGGGCAGCACGGACAAGAACATGCTCGACGTCTTCACGCAGGAAGTCGGGCAGCGCCTCTTCGGCGTGCTGTGCAAGCACATCAAGCGCCAGCGCATCAGCGCTGACGGCGCCATCAAGCTGATCAGCGACATCAACCACTACTCCGCCTTCGTCTCCTCACTCGGCCAGAAGCCGCTCCTGCCTTACTTCCAGGCCCTGCGCGAGCTCGGGCAGATCTACCTCGTGCAGATTGACCCGCCGGGCGCGTACTTCGGTGCCAATGCCAAGGGCAAGCGCGGCAGTGTCTTGTTCTCGTCCAAGCTCTCGACGACGGCCGCACAGGCCAAGGAGCTGGCGGCGATTATTGCGGACGCGCAGCGTTACTGCGGCATTTTCCCCACGGAGGAGGTGTATGAGTTTGCGGAGCGGCGCGCAGACTGGTATCTGGTCAAGGGCGATGTGGAGAGGCAGATGTACGGGGTCGGGTGCGCGGTCATGTGATGCATTCATCCGTGGAGGCTCATCTATGCTTTACGCTAGGATCTATCCTCATCCCATGTCTGCTGGCGAGCTCAACCGCAGTACGCTTCGGCCGGGCAGCCGATAGCCGTGCCGTAGTAATTGCCAGACACCTTCGCCACCTGCAACACGGCGCCGACGATGCCGCCCAGGCCCTCCCCAGCGATCATCCCCGCGGCGACGGCATAGCAGTACATCCCGAACGCCGCCGGGTAGTTCCTCTTCCAGAAATACGCAAACGTGGCCCCGAACGCCATGGCGCCCGGATACGTCGTGGTGTTGAGGATGAATGCGATGCCCATGCCGACGAGGTTGGGAACGTAATTGTGGTACTTGGCCGGGACGAAGCGGTACTTCAGGAACGTCTGCACAAAGGCCCAGACTAAGAGGCAGATGCACAGGATGCCCGAGGAGGTCGGGACGGGGAGGGAGGTGCTGGTCACGGCCACGGCAATGGCGCGGTAGGCGCCCACGTCGGGGATGGCGAAGGAGCACTTGTCGGCTAACGCCAGGTCGTTGATGCAGGCTGGCCGGCGGTCAATGGATGCCGGATACAGGTAAAGAGAGGGGGGTGGAGGTACATACGGTACGCCGTGCTAAAGAGCACGTACATTCCCACGCTCATGAAGACGGACACGATGGCGCCGCAGCACTGCGCGTAGAACTGCACGCGAGGCGAGGCGCGCAGGAGATGCGTCGTCTTGAGGTCGCCGAGCATGTCCGCGGATTGCTCGGAGGCGCCGAGCGCGAGCAGGCCGCCGGTGATGTTGAGGAGCTGCTGGTTGGAGATGCTGCCGTGGCCGTGGGTGGTGCCGCCGATGACCAGCTGCGACGCGTTGCCAATGGAGGTCACGGGGATGATATTTGTACGGCCGCAACTTTCTGCTCCAATGAAGCTGAATATAAAGGCGAAGAGGATGGCGAGGAGGGTGACGCCGACGTTCTGCTTGAACTGGAGACCCATGATCAGGCAGGTGAAGACGATGGCTAGACGTGAGAAAGAATGTTGTCAGCCGCTCGGCACTTCGCGCATGGGATATCGTCTGGGAGGTGCTCACAGAGGACTACACCACCGCTCCACATCCATGTCGGTACCATCTCTTCTGGCGGGCACGGCTCCTCAATCAGATCCGCCACGTCGAATTTGGACTCGCGCTTGCTGAAGCGACGGACGAGCGGCTCCAGCAGTTGGACGAAACTGGCATAGATGGTCTTGTAGTTGGCCGCGACCTCGGCGAAGGCGCCAGCTAGCAACAGCATGGTCCCAGGCCAGACGAGCCAGTACCTCGGCGACGGCCTGTTGACGGGGTCGTCGAGAACCATGCCCATGTAGTTGACGTACCCCGGGTACTTCACCGGGTCGACTGGCTCTCCAAAGGCCAGCCCGAGAGCCACGAGTGAGGGTCCGATGATACCCCATGCGACTATGGCTCCTCCATAGAACGAGTACGATGCGTTGACGCCCGCGAGGAAGCCGACTCCGATAAACGCGGGCGTGAATTCCAGCACCCACGACCAGTTCTCGACCCACACGGCCTGCTGCCAGCCGATGCGGTACAGCGTCCAGCCCCAGTGCCAGTCCCACAGGATCCCCGGCGCGTACTCGCTGACGCAGCGCCAGGTGATGGCGAGGCAGAAGGCGATGATGAGGGCTTTGGTCTTCTTCTTCGCGTTGGCCTCGGCGTTCTTGCCCGTGTGCAGGGAGCGGATGGTGTAGGCCGCCGCGACGGCCGAGGGGAAGGGCAGCTTCTGCTTCAGGATGTAGAGCTTGCGGAGCGGGATGGCGAAGAACATGCCGAAGAAGGCGCAGGCGAGTGTGAACGTGACCAGCTTGCCGAAGTCCTCCTGGGGTGTGTTGAGGAGGCCAAGTTGGTACGCAGCGGGGATGCCACTGCAGAAGATCAGGCCGAGAGAGCCGGCGGCGGTCGCGGCGCTCTGGACGCAGACATTCTCTTTGGGGCCTGGTCTAGTGTCAGCGGGTCCCCTCGACCTGGACTACGTTGTCCTGAGCTTACCAAAGTACCCTCCACCAGCCCAGGTCGGCAGCGTTTTCGAGAGCGGCTTGAGGATGGCGAAGCCGAAGATGGAGCCAAAGAGCGATGCACCGACTGCCCCCATCCGATCAGCTTCTCACAGGGCTCACGATCGCTCAAAGCCAACTCACACGTCCAACCCGTCTTCAGACCCAGGTAGATATTCGACGCCGCAATCACCCCACCCAGACAGCATCCCACGAACACGGCGCGGAACGTGAGCTGCTGCACCTCCTCTTCCGCGTCTGGGTCTATGGGGAACTGCTCCTCGTGAGACAGCAGCATATCCATGTCCTCGGTCTCGTTCGTCTCCCGCTGGGCGATGTCGACGAAGTCGCCCTTCTCGGCGATGGAGCTGGGTTCGCTGGACGACGCCTTGAGCTCCTCCTTCTCGATCTCCCGCACGGTGAGGTTGTCCAGTTCATGGGAGGTCGTTCCGACACCCATGGCGCCGCCTTGGTTGCTCATGGTCGCCGCAGTGTGGAATGGAAATTACTGTAGGAATAGGACTGAGAAAGATGCCAGCCTACCTGTGACAACCAAAGATGTATTTGTACAACACTTATCGACTTGCCTGCCACTGCCGGTGGCAAAAACACCTGCACGTTGTCCCGCAGGTCTGTTATCTCCCCATTGCCCAAGTCGCCTGCCGCATGCAACCGTCCCTATCCTCAACAGACACCTCCACATGCTGGCACCACTAAAGACCGTAAACCAGCTCCCCGATGCGGCAGTGAGCTGCCATCCAGGGTTACATGTGCCTGGCAGAGAACGACACATGTATGCAGAGCGGAGGTCACTACTACTGATGAGTCGAAGCTCGTCGGCACTGCTGTCCCGGATAGCTTGACGTGAGGCCAAGCTTCGAGGAAGCCGCATTGGCGGGCGACACCATCGCGCCGGGCGGGCAACCAGACACCTTCCTAATTCGTCAGCCTGGATCTGCACGGCGCTCGGTTCTCACGTGCGTGTGTGCATGACTGTCAAGGGTACATGGAGCATTTCACTTCCTGGTTTCCGGGAGTGCAGTCATCACAGCTCCTGTCTCTCTATCTCCAGTCGTACACCCCTTTCGCCAGGTCACTCCCGTGACACACCAACGCAGAACATTAGGTACAGCGGCAAGCGCAGAGTGCTCTCCACTGCTGGCTGAAGTGCTCCCAACTATCCTGCTAGCCTGTCGCCATGCCTGCGTGGCACATGTGGGCACATCGACCGCCACGCGCACGAACAAACCTGTGAATCCAGTCGTCCCGGCCGCTCGATAGACCGGCGTCGATGAGATGCCTCGGAGCATTTGGCCGTTACTTCTTATACCCGCTGGCGCTGCACCCAGACGCTGTCATGGGCATCTGCTGGCTCGGCAGCGGATCGAAGAGTAGTGTTGCCGACATCACCGAGTGGCCTTGGATCGAGCCTCTCCCAGCGCAGACAGCCTCGAGCGCGCCTCCT
>JAWDJV010000281.1:0-23355 GCA_033119285.1 Teratosphaeriaceae sp. CCFEE 6253
TCTCTCAACGCACCTCCGAGCCCGCCCCAGCACACCACGGCAAGAGCCCGCCACCACAGGGGCAGGCGCCCAACGGCACCAGCAACCCCAACACTCCCTCCACCGGATCCGGCAGCAGCGCGAAGCCGCAGCAGAATCTCGACACCCCAGATGCGAAAGCGCTGGCCAAGGCGAAAGGGTACAAGAACTACGGCCTAGATCTGAGCAAAGGGCGCGTGCACGACTGTGTCAAGGCGGGTGTGCTGGAGCCGAGTATGAGCAAGGTGAAGCAGTTGAAGAGTGCGGTCGAGGCATGCGTGGCGATCATGCGGATCGATACGCTTATCAAGTTGGACCCGGAGCAGAGAGGGGGCGGGGAGGGGGATGATGGGCACGGGCACTAGACAGAGCAGCTTGCATTGTGCAGAGACGAGAACGCTGCTGGGAGGAACGACGATGGTGTGGTCCGCTCTGTACAACAACGTTGAGTACAGACCCAGTGTGCGTTCCGCACAACCTCCAGTACCATGTCTGCGATCGGGCGCATTGCTCGTCACAGGCAAATGAGCGCAGGCTGAGAAGGGTTCTCGTTGGTGATGTAGCAACATGATGTGTTGCGCTCTCCGCCACTTGGAATTTGGACGGCAGCTCAGATGGGCTGCCGCGCAGCCCATCTCCAAGTGCACAGACTAGCCCCGGAAAGAGCCGAGCCAATGAGAGATGACAGCCTCCCATCACCCACGCGGACGTGCATGGGTGTACTGTCTCCTCACCAACATCAACTACCATGGACCTCATCAAGCAATGCCTCGCCATTGCGAGCAATCCCAAAAATACGATCTGGGTGTGCCCACTACTTCTCCTCGCCGACGCCGCGCTGTGCGGGCTGGTAGTGTGGAAGATCCCCTGTACGTCTCCCCTGATCTTAGTTTGACGATGGACACCAGGATTTACCAGAATGCCAGACACAGAGATAGACTGGAAGGCCTACATGAAGCAGGTCGCCCAGTACATATCGGGCGAACGCGACTACGTCAAGCTCTACGGCGACACGGGTCCCCTGGTCTACCCAGCGGCCCACGTCTATATCTACCGCTTGCTCCACTACCTCACGGACGAAGGCCAAGATATCCAGCAGGCGCAGTACGTCTTCATCGCGCTCTATCTGTCGACACTGGTGCTGGTCATGCAATGCTATCGCCAAGCGAAGGTGCTCCCCTACATCTTTCCACTACTGATACTGAGCAAGAGACTGCATTCGATCTTCATGCTCAGACTCTTCAATGACTGCTTCGCCGTCTTCTTCCTCTTTCTCGCTATTTTCTGCTTTCAACGGCGACTCTGGACGGTGGGGTCACTGGCGTACAGCTTCGGCTTGGGCGTCAAGATGAGTCTCTTGCTTGTGCTGCCTGCCGTGGGCGTGGTACTGTGGCAGGGGACAGGCAGGAATAGGGCAATGCGGCAGGCTGTGATCATTGGGCAGCTTCAGGTAGGATTTCGCCATAGTTGTAGGAGAGTGACGCTAGGAATGAAGTTGATCAATGGTAGGTCTTGCTCGGGTACCCTTTCCTTGCTACGAACCCGCGAAGCTATCTCTCCCGCGCCTTTGAGCTGTCACGACAATTCTTGTTCAAGTGGACAGTCAACTGGCGCTTCCTCGGGGAGGACACGTTCCTCTCGAAACCCTTCTCGCTTGCTCTTCTCGGCGCCCATGCTGCTCTTCTGACGGCCTTTCTGTCCACCCGGTGGCTGAGGCCTACGCATGCATCGCCCGTCAAAGCCATCAGAAGCTTGCTCCATCCGCCGCCCGAAGCTCAGCAGAAGCGTATAGCGCAGGGAGTGACGCCAGACTTCGTTTTGAGCAGCTTCCTCACTGCTGTCATCATTGGCTGTCTGTGCGCTCGCAGCTTGCATTACCAGTTCTACGCATACATCGCGTGGTCGACACCATTGCTGCTGTGGCGTGGCGGCTTGCATCCTGTTCTCATCTACGCGGTGTGGGCAGTGCAAGAGTGGGCATGGAACGCGTATCCGAGCACAGATGCCAGT
The DNA here is from genome assembly GCA_033119285.1 of Teratosphaeriaceae sp. CCFEE 6253. Lineage (NCBI taxonomy): Eukaryota > Fungi > Ascomycota > Dothideomycetes > Mycosphaerellales > Teratosphaeriaceae > Teratosphaeriaceae sp. CCFEE 6253. Next base: position 2,029 of record JAWDJV010000281.1, read on the forward strand.
TCCGTGGTCGTCGTTGGGGCCCTTGCGGTGACTGTCGCTGCATCTTGGCTTGGAGGCGAGCGACATGCGGATCAGCCGACATCGAAGACAGACCATGTCCATGATTATTGATTTCGGCATCAGCGATCCTCCAACTCGCTCTCATCATCTGATGGCGGCATCTGCGGCCCCTCATCCTCGGACTCGTCGCCATACGAAGACTTCTTGCGGTCGAACTCCGAAGGCCAGTACGACATCTTCCGCCACGCCTTCTCATCGCCCACGACATTCACAATCTCTCCGCCGAGCTTGTTCTCCCGGTCGGCCAGGCTGGATGTGTCGACCACCAGATACGAGCCGCGCTTGAGCCAGATGGTGGAGCGGAACTTCTGGTTCAGCTCCGCTAGCAAGGTCTTGCCATTGGGAAGATCGACATAGTAGAGGTTCTTGCCAGCGGCTTGCTTGAGCCTGGTGATCAGGTGGTAGTCATCGAGTGCGTCGGGCGGCGTCAGGGTCGCCTCCGCGACGGCATTGATGTTGCGTTTCGGCTTTGGCATTGCTTCGGGTGCGCGATATATGTGCTACAGCTTGGTCAAGCTCTCCTCGATAGGTTTGACCAGTGCGCAGAAATGCCGCAGATCGGCGTGTTCGAGGTTGTGAGAACAGCGAATGAAAGCAGCCGGCCGCTGCTTGTTCCGTCGTTGGAACTCACAATCACATCAGATCCGAAAGTTTGGAGTCAATATTGATGAAGCTTCAAAGATCGACGCCGAATTTCCTCTGCCGTGCATCTTGCATGTGACAGCCCAGATTTTTGTGGGGCACCCCACAGGTTCGGATGGAGAGGCCTCCCAGGAAACCTTCATTACTCGCCTGGACATCGCCTACAGGTTAGTTGGCTTGTATCCAGCCCAAGGCATTTTTCTTAACTAAAATAATCCACTTCGAACGCGCCGCGAAATCACACCGACTCATGCAGCGATATATCGTCCCGGGCCAGATGACCTGGGATCGCGGCAAGGCGCGTGCGCTTGTGCTCTAGGGCGAGCACGCGATTCGTCGCTTACACGGCTGCATGAGCCTCATATCTGATCTGGTCGAGGTACCCCGAGAAGCTTGCACACCCACATGTACCTGGTCGCTCGGAAGATAAGCGGTGTCGCACGAAGAGGAGGGGCAGGTGTTGGGAGCAGGTGTGGTTGACGGCATCATCTTACGCGTCAGCATTATTGCATCGCATCAGGAGTTGGTTTGTTTACTTTTTCATTGGCAGCAGCGCTGGACACAATTGGGCGTGCCAGGACGACGTGTATCCAGTTGTCTACCAGCTTGGGCTTCCTAATCGGTCGCGGTGCATTGGGCATGTGGTCGTACCTCACAGGGAGCAGGCGTGGCAGACAAGAGGACAGGAACAAAGACCGGGCATACTCGCCTCTTGCTGGCTCTCCGGAGGTATCACGCCTCCGTGTGCCCGGCGGGAGTGTCGATGATGATGATGTCGAGGAGGAGGAGGAAGAGGAGGAGGGGTACTCACCTCGAGCAGGAAAGACTGCAGCAAAGTCCTACTTCGTGCGCAGGCATGCGAACGTGGACGAAGACGACGAAGGGGAAGAAGTGGACGAAGGCGAGGATGGAGGAGCGGTGGGCACGCCACTACTACCCATCTTCTCGGCGGCCCTGCTTGATAGGCTGCCACTGTACAACATCACGCACGCGATACGCCTCCTCATCATCCAGAAGTGTGAGACGACGCTGTCATGGGAGCAGCTGCGGAGTCCACAGATCAGTCAATTCCTGGTCAAGCCGGTGCAGAATCAGATTCGGGAGAGCCACTTCAATCGCGCTACGATCTGCGCTCTCATCGCCAACTGCCTGCAGTTCCAGAAGGAGAGCCAGTCCACTCCTGGCAATGCTGGCGTGTCAAGGACAAGAGCTCTGATCAGCGAGCTGCTGGCCATGAGGCTGGTGAAGGAGTTCACCACCAGAGAGCTCATTGACGCTCTATCGTACGATTTCGATCCTTTGCAAGGCATCTCAGCGCCCAGCACCGGCAGGAACACCCCAGGGCAGGCCGCGCCCGCAACACAAGACGTTCAGGCACGTAGGGTGCAGGCACGGGGCGCAAGAGTCAGCACAATCGAGATTGCTATCCGGGCACAGGCCAAGCGCTTTCTGGCGCATCCCCTGGTGGTCCAGCATCTCGAGGCCATCTGGGCGGGCACAGTAGTCTTCCACTTCGAAGCGGACAGTCTGCACCGCAAGCCTTCGCCGCGAGAGCATGATGAGCATGGCCATGCGGTGTCAGGATACGGCACACTGGACCGGCACACACCCTCTGCCCTGCCCGCCGAGTCTGTGCTTTCACGTAAAGCGAACGCCACGCAAGCGGTGAGGAAGCCATCCGAAGACCCGTCTTCCGTGCGACGCTCCGCCAGCCTCTACGATCCCAGAGAAGCGTCGCTGTTCAAGCTCAGCCGCCTCCGCGTGCCGCGGTATCGCCAGGTGTTCAGCACGATGAGCTTTGCCATCATGCTTGGCTTATTCTTGGCCGTACTCGTCGAGCGCAGCCTCTACATTACGCCGCTCGAAGTCGTCTTCTGGATCTGGTCCGCTGGGTACATGCTGGACGAGGTCGTGGGCTTCACCGAGCAAGGCTTCGGCCTCTACATCCTCAGCTTCTGGAATGCCTTCGATCTTGGCATCCTAGGGCTGTTCATGTGCTACTATGGTCTGCGTCTCTACGGCATAGTGCTTGCAGAGTCGGGTCGGCATCGCATCGCTGGTATGGCCTACGATGTCTTGGCGTCGACCGCCGTACTCTTGTTCCCACGACTCTTCAGCGTCCTGGATCACTACCGCTACTTCTCGCAGCTGCTCATTGCCTTCCGCTTGATGGCACAGGATCTAATGGCAGTCCTCATCCTCATCTTGATCTCGTGCTCCGGCTTCTTCGTCGCCTTCACACTCAGCTTCTCCGATGATACCACGGACGGCAACGCAGTGGCTTATGCGCTGTTTCAGATCTTGATGGGCTTCACGCCAGCTGCCTGGGAAAAGTGGCCTGGATACAACATGCTCGGGAAAGGCATCATGGCCGCGTTTCTGATCATCTGCCACTTCTTGATCGTGACGATCCTGATCACAGTGCTGACCAATAGCTTCATGGCCATCGTGAAGAACGCAGAAGAGGAGCACCAGTTCCTGTTCGCCGTCAATACGATCTCCATGGTCAAGTCAGATGCGCTGTTCAGCTACGTTGCGCCTACCAATGTGCTCGGATGGCTTTTGAGTCCGCTGCGATACCTGATGTCTTTCCGGCAGTATCTAAAGGTCAATCGGACGGTCATCAAGGTCACCCACTTCCCAGTACTGCTCGTAATCTTTGCATACGAGCGGGTCGTACTTTCCGGATACGTCTACGAGCCCACCGATCTCATCGAGAAGCCTGCCATATCGCAGAGCAAGGGCCTGGCTTTCAGCTTCAGCAAGGCGCCAGAGCTGTTCAGTCCTGGTCGCAGATTGCGCGAGCCATCGGTCATCAGCTTCCACAAGGATCGTGCGCTGGATGAGGTGTTCAGGCGTCCTTTCCGTGGCAGTACAATGCGCACGACAATGCGCGAATCAGATCCTGGACGCCGCGGCTCATCGAACGTGGTCGACAATTGGATGCAGGAAGCAGAGAACGAAGGAGGCGCCGGTCCACCGCTCGAACAACCTATGAGTGTGGTCGAGCGTTTGGAGCACTGTCGACCTACTTTCAAACGCGCTGCCACCACCGACAAGTTCCGGCATAAGCGAAGCCGAGAATTCTCCTCCGCTACAAGGAGTCTGGGCAGTGACCCAGAGCCTGGCTCTCTGAGAGACAGACTTCCGCAGCGTATTGACGAGGAGGCAGAGCCCACGGACGTGAGCACGGCGACTATACCCCAAGAGACCGACGCCGACGGTGACGATGAGAACAACGACGAGTCTGACCGGACGGCGCCGGCGCTTGGCGAAAGCGCGATATCAGTGGTGATCGATAAGGAGAATCGAACACCCGGAGTCGACGAGAGCGGAACTGATTACTACGATACTCCGACGGCGAACAAGTCGCCTTACATGCAGATGTCTGCGGCAGCCAAAGGGCGTTTGCAAGACTCGGTGGATCTGCTGCACTCCGGCAATAGTCAGTACCCGGCACGAGGGCCCGCTCTGCGGAAGCCGCACAACCGGAACACATCTACCGGCACTACTCTCTTCGTCCCTCAAGCAGACGACTCATCTGCCTCTCATCCGGTACGATTCTCGCGACCCGCAACGGCGAAGCATACGAACAGTGGCGGCACGACGACACCTTTCGCACGGAGGACCATTCCCAACGGCGCGCAGACGCCGAGGCCCAAGGCCGTGGCTCGACCTATCATGCCTGCGCGGCAGAAGACGGCACCTGCGCCAAAGGCTTCCGGTATCTCATTCGCGGACATCGCCAATCAACCCCGGCTTGCGCCCTCCTTCAACGCACGGGCCCTGGACCTCGCGAGCGAGATCGGCGACAACAAGTGGGCCGGCGGCATCGACGCAGGCGGGATCTCGGGCATGCCGGCGTCGTTCAGCGAGCAAATGATGCGCGACCGGGATATCCAGCGCGAGATGGAGCGCATGCGGGAGGAGAAGCGGCGGCAGAGCGAGGAGCAGGAGAAGGGCATGGTGAACCGCATCATGCTGGCCCGTATGCATACGCTAGAGGAAGGGTTCCGGGAGGTTCTGAACGAGATCAAGGGCATGTCGCAGAACGCGAATAGCTCACGCCGAGAGAGCGAGGCGGATGTCGCGGTGCGGAAGCCGAGGCCAAAGGTGGACACCGCGACTAGTAGTCAAGTGCGTGGAGTTGTTTCGCCCTTGACACCGGTTGGGAAGACGATGGGCGGTGATGGGAAGCCGCGGAAGAGTCCGAGGAAGATCCAGAGGCGCAATACGAAGGGCAAGGAGCCAGAGCGGCCGGGCAGTGCACTGCGGGTTGGCGAGCAGGAAGCGGCGAGCCCGCAGAGCGTCCACTCTGTTGTGCAGGCGCGGGATGACGAGGAGGCACATGCCGGTGCGGAAGATGAGCGGCCTGGGACTGCAGTGTGGACTCCTCGGGCGCCGGGGGCCAGTAGCGAGTAGGACGTTTGGTGGTGCATTTCTGAAGCGAAGATTGACATCGTGGGGTCTGATTGATTGTCCGCGTTCAAGCACATATGCGCTTTGCATGCGCCATTAGCGTTTCGGTTGTTTGCACGGATACAGTCGGAGTGCAGAAGTGGCACAGATTGAGCCATGGACTATAGTGATTATGGATACCCAAATAATGCAGTGCTTGGGTCTACTTGAGTCGACCTCGTTTGGCATATCAGTTGACATCGAGCTTCTGGACATACGACAGCCTGCGTCAATCGACAAATTCACACAGAGCGACTCGGCCAAGATTGTCTATGGTATACGTGAGCTCATCCATCGCTCGTGCTCCCGCGTACTGAAGCACACGTCCTGATGTCAACTCAAACGCCACGAGTGCCATGCTTGAGGTGCTTTCACTTTCAAGAGCAGCCGTCGTCGTCGATACCTGGCCAACTCATATCCCACCGCCTGAGCATCTGTTAGCCCCGTATACTGTAGATGTCTTGAGGGCGGGCAGTACATACCAGACCTGCTGGGCTCAACGTGGAACGTCCCTTGGTTGCCCCGCCGAACCTCTGCTTGCCGCCATCGAGCTGCGAAGTAGGAGGTGATGAGAGCGGCGCCACTGAAGGCAATGGTGTTGCGTCGTCTGGCTCGTAGGTCAGCATATTGCCTCTGAAGTGAGTGGCCCGGCAAATGGCTACGAACGTGATGAATTGCTCTAGCCCCATGATGAGACTTGATGACAAGACACTGCTGCGTTCGATGCTGGATTGGTGAAGGCCCAAGAATTCGAAGTACGCCAATGCCAGACGTACATATAGCGTACGTTGGGAAGTTGGACGAGGGCCACCCGACTATTGCCGTCGTCGTCTCGTTCGTGACCGCCTGCCCGAGCCAATGGAGCTTTCCCCGCAGTTCGTGTTGTGCCACGAGGCAGCCACACGATGGATGATGTCTGTGGCGCAGGCGGTATCACATGGACGGGTTCTCCTCAGAGTCAAACAACCTGAGCCTTCCATCGCATCAGCATCAACGCCTCGACGGACACCGACACCCTCAGACGACACCCATCATGGCTTCTTCATCTGGTCCAGCGACGCCGCTCCTCTACAGCTGCGTGGCGTACTACAACACCGTCCTGACCGAGCACACCACCTCTGCAGTGTCAGGTACATCAGGCCTCGCCTCCGTCATCCTGCCCAAGATCCAGCACGACACAGCGCAGAAGCTCACGTACACCCACAACGACAACTTCATCCACTACATCGCCGACGCGCCACCATCATCCCACGACCCGGACAGCCTCAGTGCCGGCGGACTGACCTACATGGTCGTCGCGCGAGCGGACCTCGGCCGCAGGATCCCCTTTGGATACTTGGTCGAGATCAAGAAGCGCTTCCTCAAGGAGTACGACCCGGAGCGCACGACCTGGGCCTCGCTGCCGGCGTACGGCGCGGCGGCGTTCAATGCGCAGCTCAAGCAGCTGATGGTGGACTACGGCACGACGAAGGCAGGCAAGGATGACGCGTTCGCGAACGTGCAGAACGAGATCGATAACGTGCGCGGCATCATGACGGAGAATATCGAGCGGGTTCTGGAGCGGGGTGAGAGGATCGACTTGCTGGTGGACAAGACGGATCGCTTGGGTGGCAGCGCGCGAGACTTCCGGGTACGGAGTCGAGGTCTACGCAGGAAGATGTGGTGGAAGAATATGCGCTTGATGGTGCTTTTGGTTGTGGTCCTCATCTTCTTGGGCTATCTTCTGATTGGGTTTGGGTGCGGTCTGCCGGGTGAGTACCGCAGAGTCTCCAATGACGGTGAACATACTGACATTCTGCGCAGCCTGGGGCAGATGCATTGGTTGAAAAGCGCGGAATGCGAATGCACTTCTGACATGCCGCGTTCAAGCGGCTTCAATGCACTCAATTTGTACAGTACTTCCGACGTCAAGCACTGTCACCCCACCCCAACGCCTCCTCCAGCGCCTTCTTCGCCGACACCCCGTTTGTCTCCCTCAGCTTCCTCTCATTCACCTCCTCAACCATGAACTTGAAGTCCTCATCACCCTCATCCGCCCTCCGATTGAACTCCTCCCAATTCTCATTCAACCACTGCACGTCCCCTCCCGCAGGCGGCACCGTGAACCCTAGCTCCATCATGTGAATCATGTCGCCCAGCAGCACGATCGACCGCAGACTCGTGTCCTGATCGGGATCCGACCTCCGCACCTTCGGCAGTCCTGGGCTGACGACTTTGTCCCACGCGGCCTGCAGCTGCGCAGTCAGGTCTACCCAGTCTGCGCGCTTGCGCGAGGGGCCATTGCGGACGTGGGCGAAGAGGTGGTTCGCGGTGCGACGTTTGCCGCCGACGTAGGTGTCGGCCTGCGAGACGTCGCGGAAGGAGACGTTCACGAAGAGCTTCGGGGTGGAAAACTTAGTGGAGTGGATGGTGGTGATGGCGTCTGCTAGCTCGTCTTTCTGGGAGACGGTGAGGTCCGTGTGATGGTGGAACTCGTAGAAAGGCATGGTGGGCAGCGATGGAAGAGTGCACGGCTCACTGGCTTGCTAGGTGAGTGAAGTTATACAGCTTGCGACTACGCTGATTTGTAGCTCCCAGTGCATGACCTCGGCATTGGGGGTGACGTACATCATCCTGGGGTGCATGGACTCTGGTCGGCTCTCATACTGCGCCTGACTTACCATGTACCCCTGGCATATGTCTTGCGACCCTGCTGTGCCTACCACTCCTCTGCACACATTGTCGCATCCGACCCTCCGGAGCCAACGGCCGCGGGGACTATTCACAGCTTCCGCCGTCTCCGGATCCCTCTTCCTCCTGTTCCGTTAGGCCGCTTCTACTGGCAGCAGATCGCCTGCCTGCATCGAACGCGTCCTAGCTTCGCAATTGCGTGACGCCCAGGCGCTCACAACGTCCCTTGCGCCATCCGCCGTTTGAAGATTGCAGCAACGTCAGAAAGTCCACATGTCGGTCTCCCATCGCCAAGTCCTGCGTGGAATGTGATCGCCGACCATGTACTCTCTCCAGGTGCCGCCAGGGCCCACCCCGACGACCGCCTCATGCCGTCCCCCGAGCCTGATCAAGGCAGAGAAGGCTATTTCGTTGTCTTGGTAAGTCCGCAGGGCTCTAAGAAAGTCCTCCATGAAGGCATTACCGTCAAAGTCGTCGAGGCCGGTGAATTCAGGGTCGCCATTTTGGTGGCAGGCATGCCAGACCAGCTCTTCAGCCATCAAGCGTCTGAGTGGCGAGCCTGAGCATGTAAGTTCGACAGCATGTTTAATTTCATCTCGATGGAACCCGACGTCATGGCTAATCTTCAGCATCTCCATCATGACCGCGTTCTGGAAAGCTTGGGCATTATACTTGTCACCCAATGCCCAGCATCGAGGCCAAAGGAAGTCTTGTGTGGCCTTTTCATCGAGGAGTTCTGCGTTATTCGGCAGGGTCCGCTTGATCGCCCAGTGCAGTAAGACTTCCCACACATCTCTGTCATCCTTTGGGAAATGTAGCCGAGCTTGCTCGCCTTCGATGAAGGTATCCCGCTTGAGGGCGCGGGTGAACCAGTCGGAGAGCTCTTCGAGCAAGACCTGCTGTACTCGAAATGGCTTGGTCTGGTCGGATATGGTTCCAACATAGATCTCAACCAGGCGGTCTGACTGGAGGGCCCTGTCGTTGTTTTGTCAGTCCGACGCCGAGAGCAGAATTCTCGAACCAGATTCTATCTAACCTTGCGAGCTCGCCAAGGGCTGGCGAAGCATCTTCATCTTCGCACGCCATCTTGGACGAGTGTGCTTCGCGTGAATCTCCTGGCGATGCCGGTCTTGTCGCTGCCATTGTCTGCGAGGCTTTTCGGAAGTTGGCGATCAAGGAACGAACTTTCGCAAGCCGGACGCATTGACCTGCCTAGTTCCACACCTGAGTGTAATCTCACATGAAGTGAGGTCCCTGTGAAGGTACAGGTGGGGTGCCTCACTGCAGGCCGGCCTCTGGCTCTGCTGCTTATGCCTCCGACTTCCCTCCTTTGATGGCTAGACCCCATTCACAGACCGCTGCGCATGTCTGTGTATGAATACAGACTGCCGGACCGCTATCGCCGACTCTCGTGGCAACGCCATTGCGGAGTCCTCCGCTGCTCAGACTTCACCATGCCCAGGCTTCGCTCTTCTCATCCCAGCGCCAGACTCTGCGAGCGCCGCGCGACTGAGTGATGCTTCGAACCCGAAGTGAGCGATGCGCCGTGGAAGTGAGCCGAACTTCTTGGGTCAGCTGAGCCGGAAGCCTTCACTGGATGAGACCAGAGTCCAAGCGCCACTCATATCCGACCAGCATTGCTTATTGACCATCTCAATCGACCTCGATAGCGACAACGAGGCGACCAACCCACGCTATATCATGGAGCCATTCATCCGGTGCGTGATCGTGCCCTTCAAACTTGTCGGCGCTGCAGCTGATATTAGCATGAAGATCCCTACAGTCAAGCAGAGACATCAAGATAGTGGTGGGCAGCGAGGCGCCGAAGACGTTCTTCGTGCAACAGCGTTTGCTGGAGAGCACATCCAAGTACTTCGTCAAGGCACTGAAGAATCAGCATCTGGGTGAGAAGGCCGAACCAGGAGTCCTCAACTTTCCGGAAGACGAGATCGCTTCGTGGGAGCTGCTTCTCTTCTGGGTCTACAAGGGAACGTATTACAATAGGCCCATCACAAGTGCATCGCAAGAAAGTATGACGCTAGCCGTGGATGCTTGGGCCCTCGGCGATAGATTGTGCATCCCGGATTTTCAGAACCAGGTACGAGCACCTCCTGCCGCAGAATCAGCGAAGGCTTCAGCTGACCCCAGGCGGTCAACCTCGCAGGCCATGCTGGCAATGCTTCGAGCAATGGAGATAACAAACATCCCAATCGATGTCGTCCAACAGGCGGTCGATTTCAGCGCGCCCAAGTCTTCTATGCGAGCGCTAATGGCGGATGAGATCATCCTGCAGCTGCACGAAGGTCAAATCGCTCCATACGCGCTCGAGGAGCTAGATGGGCGCAGCTTTCTGTGTGCGGTGCTCGATCGGCAGCAGCTCAAAAGCGATGGCGGCGTAAGCGACTACGACTGGGGATTGTGACTTGTCTCAGTCGAGGACTACCACAAGATCAACGAGTACATGGTGGGCTCCGGGCTCAAGGAGCCAGGGACCAGCTAGCCGGCCGAGCACACCGGAATTGTGTGCTGTCCTTCGTCGTCACTTCCTGATACGAGAGTCCATGGTCGTTCGCGGGACTAGACCTGAGGGATAAGAGAATCCGGAACTAGCTCCTGGAGGAAGTGTAAGCTCGTCGATTGCTGGCAGCGAGCTGGCGGACGGCCCAGTACGAAAGAATCTGCATCACCATCCCTCTCGATAGCGTCGCTCGGCAGAAATATATATACTGTCACTGCCTCTGGTATGTGACTCTGATCGGATTGTCGCCCAACGTCATGCCCCCCGTAGCCTCCTTCGCACTGGTCGCACCCTGCTCATCCTCGTACTCCACGAACGCAATCGCCGCCCGTCCAGGCACCGTGCGCACCTCCTTGAAGCCCGCGAAGCGACTGTAGATGGCCGTAAGCGCCGCCTGACCGTAATCTTCTGGCAGGTCCCGCAAGAACAGGATTTTGTTCGCCGGTAGGTACTCGTCCGGCACGACACCCGAAGGCTGCGCGGTTTTCGCGGTCTTCGCAGGTCGCTCGGCCAGGCTCTCGGGTGCTGGACGCTTCTCCGCCTTCGCATCGGCGGCCTCGATCGCTTGCTTGCGTTCCTTCTCCGCCAGTCTGTCCTTCTTGTGCGACTCCAGCCCCTCGTCGCCGTCCTCCCTCAGCACCGTCGCATCGGACCTCGTCTTCGCAAAGTCCAGGTGCATCTGCTTGCCGAAGATGTCGAACCCTTGCAACTCGTCGATGGCATTCTGCGCCGACTCCTCCGAGTCGTAGACGACGAACGCCTGGCCTTTCCGCTTCAGGCTCTTCTTCGCGATCACGTCGACGACATTGCCGTACTCGCCGAAGACTTCGCGCAGAGTCTCGACGAGGGTGGGGATCTTGACGCGCTCGTCGATGCTGCGCACGTAGACACTAGATGGGGGGTCAGCTTTCCGGAGCGAGACACGACGCTAGTTCGTACGATGTGCAGTGTACGAACGTTGCGCTGGGCGGTGTCTCGCCGTCGTCAGAAGGCATGATGTTGGAGCTATACTTGTGCCTTCTCTACCGCGTCGTGCGTGAATCGTTTGGACATCTGAAGTTCGCGAACGGACGCTCGCTCGAGGCCACATGCGATGGCGACGCGATTCATGCGCGCGCGGGCGGAGGCGGCCCGCCTTGTCTTGGCCTTGCCTTCGAGGAGCAGCACAACCACCTCACGCCTACATGTCTCATCTGCGACATGGTGGATATATCTATGTGGTCTACACCTGTCGACCAAGCGGTTCACCCGGCAGAGTCCCCCCACTATCTTCGTCGACAAACACCCCACACGGCTTCACGATGATAGAGCGGCAGTCATAAGCCATTCGATTAGCTCGCCGTACCTGCAGGAGTGACGTCTATCATCCATCCCAGAGGGGCAGGCACAAGCAGACCGTACTCGTTCTGTTAAACTTCAATGTGATCCTCTCGTCTGTCTTACACCGTCGTGAAATTAACGCAGGCGTCTCAAGACGGTGTCAGGCGTCACGATGGTCAAATCCACGTGGCAGAAGACACTCAACACACTCCAGATCGGCCATGATTATTCAGAGAAGCCGGCGGGCTTGCAGTGGCGGAGCAACACCTTCTTCAGTATGTGTGCTAAGGACTGGAATCGTATGCCACACGGGCTAATACCCTTTCAGTCGTCGGCACAGTCGCCATTGGGCTCTTCACCGACCTGTTCCTCTACGGCCTCATTGTGCCCGTGTTGCCATACATGCTGCGGGACCGCATCGGGCTTCCGCAAGATCAGATCCAAAGCAGCGTCTCTGGGCTCCTCGCCGCCTATGCAGGCGCATCCGTCGTCTGCTCACCCATTGCGGGGATCTTAGCCGACCGCTTGACCACCAGGCAGGCACCATTCCTGCTCGGCTTGACAGCTTTGCTGGGTGCCACGGTCCTGCTCTTCCTCGGCCAGTCCATGCCAGTCTTGATCGTGGCAAGGATCTTGCAAGGCATTAGTGCCGCGTTCGTATGGACGATTGGATTGGCACTCTGCTTGGAGACGGTTGGGCCGGGGAATCTGGGGAAGACGATAGGATCGGTGCGTACATCTATCTGCATTACAGTCGACGGACTGACACCGCCACAGATCTTCAGCTTCATCTCCGTTGGCAACCTTTGCGCTCCCCTACTTGGTGGCGTCCTATACGAAAAGGCCGGCTACCCAGGCGTCTTCGGCATCGCATTCGGCATCCTCGTCCTAGACTTCACGATGCGGCTCCTCGTCATTGAGAAGAAAGTGGCGAGGCGATACGACGCTGGAGATGCCTCAGCGAGCGATCGTGATGCTGCGACGAGCAGCCAGCAAGACGGCAACGCAGATGAAGCCCAGGAAGGTGACGAGCAGCAGCCGCTTCTCGGCAGCAAGGAAGAAGACAGAGTCGCCTTCAAGCTCTCGGACAACCAGCCGAGACTGGCACGCCTGATCCCGATCTTGCCATGTCTCGCAGACGCCCGCCTCCTGACCGCCTTCCTCGTTGCCTTCGTCCAGGCCGTCCTCCTCGGCAACTTCGACGCTACCGTACCGACCGTGGCAGAGGACTACTTTAACGCCGGCTCGCTCAAAGCTGGCATCTTCTTTCTCCCTCTCGGCATGTCGGACTTCATCCTCGGACCGCTTTTCGGCTACTGCGTCGACCGCTTCGGCACGAAACCCGTCTCCGTCTTCAGCTACACATACCTCATCCCCATCCTCGTCCTCCTTAGGCTACCACACCCCGGCGGCAAAGACCAGATGATCCTCTACGGCGGCCTGCTCGGGCTCTGCGGCGTCGGTCTGGCCGGCATCGGCGCGCCGTCGATTGTCGAGGCGGGCGCGATCGTGCAGAAGTACTACGAGGCTAATCCCGACTTCTTCGGCGAGCAGGGACCGTACGCGCAGCTGTACGGGTTGAACAGCATGGTGTTCTCGGCGGGCTTGACGCTGGGTCCCGAGTTGGCGGGCGAGCTGAAGCAGAGGCTGGGGTACGGGAACATGAATATTGTGCTGGCGGCAATATGTGCGGTCACAGCTGGACTGTGCTTCGCATTCATTGGAGGGAGGCCGAAGATGCTGAGCAGGAAGACATGATCATTTGGAGGTGAAGTTAACTTGGCTTTGCATATCTCATGATCGGTTCCCGATGTCCACAGTCCCTGCGCGTGAGAGGCTGATATCGGCATGAAGATCTCGGTGGAACCTCCAGTCGTAGAACTTGGCATTCCTTGTGTCCAGCGACGGCGGTCTCTCCGCGGATGTTCAACACCTCCCTTCCACGACAGTCACTGACAGCCTCAAGAAAAGTCCTTCGCTTGCCCACCTTTCGCGGCCGGCACTGGCTCGCTGCGGCACTCGACGAGCTCGTTCATCCTAACCCACACATAGCGTGAGCCCATTCGCTCATGTACTGGCACCACGATCGCAGACATCTTCAGCAAACCCCTGGCACGCCCGGTCATGATCCCGTCGACCAGCTTGAGTGTATTGTCGCGCCTCAATGCTTCACTAGCCGGCCAACTGGTGTTGATGCCGTCGAAAGCACGCAGGTGCCGCAGCATGGGCAAGATCCTGTCGGGCAGGCCGTCCAGCCAGATCTCGGTGCTCTTCGCATAGCAGGACTCGAAGACGTTGTCGCCGTAGTAGATCGGCAGAGCTTCGCGGCGGACCTGGCGGCTTGTGCCCAGGATGCCCGGCAGGGGTATCGGCGTCCATCGCAAGTCGCGCCGCCAGGGCTCGGGTATGGCGATGGGTGCCTCTTCGACCACGGCGTACTCGTAGATGTGATTACGGAGTTCCGGGGCTAGCGCGAGGAAGTCGAAGGGGCGCTTGGGCATCCAAGTGGCCTTCTTCTTATCGGGGGCGACCATACTGGGCTGATTGCGTCTTCGGTAGACCGTTCAGGGCCTGACTCGTTCGAGAGCTGCGTCCGTGGTATGCTGCTGAGAGTCACGAACGTCTGGCACCGAGCAAGCATCGATGCCTTGGGGTGTTGGTGCACAGGCGTCGAAGTGCGTCACGCACCTGCTTGACTAAGAATCCAGATTGACATGTGACAGACACGTGTTATGCAAGTATCCACAAGCAACGTTCGAGCAAACGGCGAGGGTCGGAAGATGCATGCTGTGGCCCAGGATGTGCACACAATGTAATGGCCCAAGTTCGTAGTGTCTTGCTGCTGAGAAGTGTGCTTATCCGTATCAGCATGGAAGACGATCTACCTGGTCTCTCCACTTGCTCGCTCAGATTGCAAGACCGGGACCTGTCTACACTCGAACGGAGCAGTCAAGGTCTACATCAAACGTGTACCGGAGAAGCGTTCGTGGAAATCGTGACTGGACATCGCGGCCGGAATGATTCGCGGGCCAGGCAGTCCGCCACAAATACTTCTCGTTACGCTGAACTTGGTAACCACGCAGACCAGTCTCCGTTCCGATTCGTACGGTGGGACTATTCCGCGGCGGAAGGGTACTTTCAGGCTGCGAATGGAGATCGCTAGCGGATCAGGAAGGTACGAGTCTCACGATACGGACGTCGGTCCCGGCAGAGTAGGCGACTATGCTGCCGCTTGGCGAGAAAGCTAGACAATTGAGGATACCCTGAGGGGGCTGTCGGTCCGCGAAGAGCATCTTCCCGGATTGTGTGCTCCAGACGGCCACAGTCTGGAACCCAATGTAGGCGATTTCTTTACCGTCGGAAGAGAACGCCACGTCGTGGGTGTCGGCTTCGCGTGGGTCGTCTCGATCAGGACGTGAGAGTCTCGTCATCAGTAATCCGTTATCCACGTACCAAAGCCGGACTTGGCCGTTGACGAACGCCGACGCCACTGCCTTGCCGTCGGGACTCAAGGTCAGTCTGCCGATACGTCTTATTGTACACAAACTCGGCGACGTGGAGCAGTCCACATTGGGCGTTCAAGTCCGCGATGCTACGGCCGTCGTCCAGGGCAGCGGCTATCTTCCCGTCGCTCGAACAGCTGATCTGCTCAACAGATACCTTGCTCTCGGACGTCCAGGAGTGAGTGGGTCGCTTCTGTCCGCCGTCGAATGACAGCCGTGTCACAATGACTGGCCTAGACGTAAAGTCTCTAGAGCCGCAAATGATTCATCTGCCGCTTGCCGAAGATGCAAAGGTTCCGATTGCGAGCTTTCGCTTGGTGAGCAATCCTTCGGAGTGGTGCCCAATAAAACACTCTTCCGATGTCCCATATTGACAAACGACGACTTGGCCATCAGCGTACCACGCTATCAGCAGCCGATTCGGTGAGTACTGTACGGATGGACCACCTGGATCGGACGCCGAAGCCAGTCTGGCCAACGATCGTAACCCGTCGAGATTATCCACGGACCGCCACGTTATGGGCCCATTCATAGCTGCTCTGCGATTGCACCTTGGTCCCTATCGTCCTCGCCCGGTCCACCAGTGACACCTCACGATACGGCGACAGTCGGGTCGAACATGCGACCGCGTCCGTCAAACTCCGTCGTTACAGGCCCTGCACACCAGGAGAAGATAAGTCCTGCCCATCCATAATCGTCCACAGGCCGTGGTCACCAAGCTCAGCCCCATCAGCCATCACTTTATCCCACGTCCCGTTTCGCTTCACCGGAACGAAGACCGCCGACCTCTTCTATCCTCTAGCATACTCCGACTGCAGCTGCGCCATGGTCGCATACGCCAGCTGAGACTTGGGCCCCCCGAAGCCATCCGATTGAGACCTCCAGTAATCGTGCCCGAACGCTTGGACGTTCTCGAGCAAGCGCAACTTGTATCCCGGCAGACCCCGAAGCCAAGCCATCATGTCCTGGCAGCCGATGGCATAGAAGGCATTGCCGCCGTAGAAGATCGGGAGCGTCTCCGCACGGATTGCGCGGGTGGTGTTGAGTACTTGAGGCTCGATGCTGGGACGCCGCGCGATATGAGCATCCACTGGCACCAATATGGCTCGCTGTCGAATGAGCAGCATCTCGCATATGTGGACCTGCAGTTCCGTAGGCAGGGCGAGCAAGCGGCATGGGTCATGTGTCGAGTCTGCGGTCGCGGTCATTGCAGACGAGGCATCAATCGCTTCGCTATCTTCCGCAGCGCTGGACGAGTTCGGAACGGCATCGCTATCGGCTGACCTCGCCATGCTGAACAATGTGGAGACAATAGTGCCGCAAGTCTGATCTATATCGTGTTGCTGAGCTGTGTTGCGAGTGCAGTGACGGTGATGATATGAGTCGAAAGCGATGACGTTTCGTATTTGTAGATCGCCGCATCATTGGAGTCAATTGCTCGTACGGCCTTGTTGTTTCATTAATGGAAGGCTCCATCATCTTGTATGCTTGCCTACGCTCGCTCTCGCTAGACTGGATTGGTCCTGCGCGCCAAATCGCTTCGAGCTTCCCTCTGCACGCCACCACAGGTAACCCACTGGTATGGATCAGGCTTAATGGAGCGTTGTATCCCGGACTTCGGGCGGGACCCGTCGGCGGCGGCGCTGTTGGCGTCCGGCAGCCATTTTCTACACCTGAATCTCTGGCACGTCTGTCTGGGAGCCGACAAGTCCTCCATTCTCTAGCAGCAGGGTTCATGTCGCGGTTGGCGCCAGTAGGATATTATCAACCAATCGCACCGGCACTTTATCACCACCCACTCCCAAATGCTCGCCGGAACGCGTATTCTCCAGCGGCAGCATCTTGATGGCGCCGCTCAGCACCGCACCCTTGATCTCATCCACGACCTCCACCTCCTCCAATGTTTCCGGATCCGCGACACTCAGATAGTCCACTTCGAACAGTGCGCCCTCTCCACCCAGCTCTTCCTGCGCCTCGCCCATCTGATTGACGACCTCCCACGCCATAGCCAGCATCTCCTCCCTCCTCCTCATCCCCATCTTGTGCGCCACCTCCGCGGCTCTCAGTGCCTGGTGCAGCACAATACCCACCTTCCGCCTTCGTTCTCCGAGATAGACGTTCCGACTGCTCATCGCCAATCCATCCTCTTCCCTCTCGGTGGGCACAACGCGGACCTCGGTATCGAGGTGCAAGTCCCGCACCATGCGCTTGATGATGACGGTCTGCTGTACGTCCTTCTGCCCAAAGTAGACGCGACTGGGTCGCACGATGTTGAAGAGCTTCATACACACAGTTGCTACGCCGCGGAAGAAGACTGGACGACTCCTACCTTCCAACAGGTTCGCCAGAGGGGTGATGGTGACGAAGGATCCGGTTCCCGGAAGAGAGGAGTCGGGTGGGAGCGTCGGGTACATGGTCTTCGTCGTAGGCGCGAAGATGGTATCAATGGCGTTCGCCTGGGGTAGCTCCTTGTTCAGCTGACGCAGCATCTCCATGTCCTTATCCCAGGTCTTTGGGTAGCTGTCCAGGTCCTCGTTCAGGCCAAATTGCGTCGGGTTGACGTAGATGGAGACGAAAACCTTGTCGTTCTCGGCTGCAGCTTGTCGGATCAGGGAGAGGTGGCCTTCGTGGAGGGCGCCCATGGTCGGTATGAGGCCTACGGAGGTTCCGCCATGGAGGAAACCCTCCCGGCGCTTGCGAAGGTCGGTAACATCACGGATGATGTGAATCGCTCTGGAAGCGCTGCGGCCCAAATGTATGGTTATGGCGGAGCGTTGCGCGAAGGTCGACGTTCGCCATGGCATGGCTGCATAGCTCATGCCATGTATTGCCATGCTAGAGTGCTGGCAGGCTCGCGTCAAGGAGGTTTGAGAGGATGATTGTTGGGAGGCGAGATCAGGGTACAGTCGTGATAATACTCTGGTGAGTCCATCGAGGCTCAAGCAGATGGGAGGATTCCCATACTGGTCGGGATGGAGTGAAGAATGATACGCTGCACACTTGAGCATCGCGAAATAGAGCTCGAGGTCAAGCTTAAGTAGCGATCTAGCCGCAAGTAGCACTAGCTGCAGATCCTCACATGTGACAGTGGAATTTCTCAATCAGCGACAGTACCTCATCTACACCGAGACCGAGGAGACGATAGCTGACACGATGGCGGACGACGGGATGCTGCTCAACTTTGAGCTACCGTCTGACGCTTTCGCAGTCCAGAAGACATTCAAAGGCGGGAATTGGAAAGACAGGTTGACGGCGAGGAAATCCGCGGAATACGGCAGGCAAAAGGCACAGGACCGAGCAGCTGGCGCGAAGCGCGTTCCGGACTATGGCGAGGTACAGAGCGAGGAGGAGGAACTCATACTGCCGGATCAGAGGCCGACCAAGAGAGCGCGAACGAGCGACAGGCCTATCTCGAAGCACACGGCGACTGCCGCACCGCGAGAGCCTAAGCAGGCACATCGAGGCGATATCTTGCCCAAGTCGACGACCGGCGAGATCATAACGTCGCTGTTCACGTCCAATCTTGCCTCCAAGGACTCGGCGTCTCAGCCGACAGACACCGCAGGAAACGCTGAAGACGAGACGCCAATCGAGCCATCCAACGCACCTCTGAACGACGAGCTCGCCACTTTCACCACCCTAGGGCTGTCAGCATCGCTCGCGAACCATCTACTCAACAAACTACACATCAACGCTCCCACCGCGATCCAACGCAAAGCCGTCCAACAGCTCTGCGCTGCAGACACTGACGCATTCATCCAGGCCGAGACTGGTTCTGGTAAGACTTTGGCATATTTACTTCCCATCGTCCAGCGCATCGCCGACATCTCGAAGTCCATGAAAGCCGCTGGTCAGGATTTCTCGCGTGAGTCAGGACTCTTTGCGCTCATTCTGGCGCCTACGCGAGAATTGAGCAAGCAGATCAGCAACGTGTTGGAGGGTCTACTATCATGCTGCCACTGGATCGTGAGCGGCATAGTGATAGGAGGCGAGAAGAAGAAGTCCGAGAAGGCTCGACTGCGGAAAGGCCTCAACATCTTGGTTGCTACACCTGGAAGACTGGCAGATCACTTGAACAGTACGGAGGTTCTCGATGTCAGCACAGTCCGTTGGTTGGTCATGGACGAAGGCGACCGACTGATGGAGCTGGGTTTCGAGCAGGACATCCAAAAGATCGTCTCGGTGCTGAATCTGCGCGGGAGGAAGCCTGTCACTGTCCCTGGACTGCCGGAACGGAGGACGACTGTGCTTTGCTCTGCAACCATCAAATCGAACGTAGAGCAGCTGCGATCCATTGCGCTCAAAGATCCGGTCTCTATTGCCGTCGACCCGTCTGAGAATGCTGGAGATGGCACGGAGGTGAAAGACCAGACGTTCTCGGCACCCAGTCAGCTGAAGCAAAGCTACGCTATCGTGCCACCGAAGCAGCGACTAGTGACACTGGTAGCGGTCTTGAAGCAGGCGTTCAAGCGCAAAGGCACAGTGATGAAATGCATCGTCTTCATGAGCGCGGCAGATGTCGTGGACTTCCACTTTGACCTGCTCATCGGCGACGACACACAGACTGACAGCACCGACAAGCCACTTTCCATCAAGCTGAACCGATCAGGCAAGATACCGCAGGGCAACACCATCGCCGAGACGCGGACGCAAGACGTAGCCAGAGCATGCTCGACAGGTGGCGAGGACGTTCAGCTCTTCCGCCTCCACGGCTCTCTCCAGCAGATCACCCGCACCAACACCCTCAAAGCCTTCGCCACCTGTGCTGAGCCCGCAATACTAGTCTGCACGGACGTCATGGCCCGTGGACTCGATCTTCCCAACGTCGATCTAGTGGTCGAGTACGACCCACCTGCCAGCAAAGACGATCACCTGCACCGCATTGGTCGAACGGCTCGTGCCGGCAAAGACGGCAGAGCCATGATCTTCCTGATGCCAGGGTGTGAAGAAGCATATGTCGAGATCCTGAAGGAAGGTAAACCTCGCAACCTCACACGACACGGCGCCGACGAGCTGCTCAAGAAGGGCTTCGCGCCCGCCTCCGGTGTTGTGGACGCGAAGAGCTGGGAGCAGACCGCTACAGACTGGCAGCTGGACACGGAGCGCCGCGTCGCTGAGTCACCTCGGCATCTGGAGCAAGCGCGCAGGGCGTTCCAGTCGCATATCCGGGCGTATGCTACGCATGTAGCGGCAGAGAGAAGTATCTTCGATATGAAGCAGTTGCATCTTGGACATCTGGCCAAGGCTTTCGCGCTGAGGGACAAACCGGGCAGCATTCGCGTGCCGGGGCAGAGGCCGAGTAGCGGGGCGGGTGCGAAAGTGAAGGAGGGGAGGCGGAAGCAGGCTGGCCAAAGTGCGGGTAAGCGTAAGGCTGGTAATGCGATGGAGGACGTGGACGCTGGAGATGTGATGGATGAGCGGGAGGCGAAGAGGAAGATGTTTGCTAGAGTCCAGGCTATCAGTGGTGCGTCGGAGTTCAATCTGGGATGAACGCGATGTGGATAGGACTGGATCTGCTCGTATGCGATGCTCGATATGCCCGTCTATATGCTGCAGGCGTGTCAGACGACTTGCGAAGCTCTAATATTGATTTCGAGTTCTAGGTGCCATCTTCCTCGTCTTGAAAGCTCGTGAGATGCGTGCGAACGCGCTCTTTAGAGTTTCGCATCCGCTTTGCAAGCTGACTTTGAAAGGTGCTGCTCCTATGCGACGTCTGCAGAGTCTCGCATCAACGCTCTTGAGCCTCATAAGTACGGCGCGGACCGCCCTGTGAACACTTTGCGCCTCCCCGAGGGAGTAGAGCCACCAGCATATCCGTGTTCCGTAGCAGGCCCTGGGCCGGAGTAGAACTTCGGGGCTTGGATAGACGTGACTGTGTCGTGGCCCGTGGCTTCAGTAGACATCCCACAACGATACCTTCCCATCTTTACTTCCGGCTACGAGCCAATGCGTTTCCTTCACCTTCTGCACTCTCTGCTCGGAGACAGTCAGCTCACGCTTGACCAGCGCGCCGTCCGGCTCGCTTAATCCGTCCTCGGGAGCAGCGAAAGCGAGCGCATAGCAGCCCTTCTTGTGCCATTTCAGCACGGCAAGCTCCTTCATCGTCTTCGCCGAGTAGACCCGGATTCGTCCGTCCCAGCCCGCCGTAGCGAAGAT
>JAWDJV010000282.1:0-23244 GCA_033119285.1 Teratosphaeriaceae sp. CCFEE 6253
AAGCTTTTCCAAGCTCGGACGTACCCAGCTGTAGCGGGAGGCGTATGTGGCTTGCTATCTCGCCGACATTCGTGTGGAGAGAGTTCGCGCCAGCGAGCGTTTGACCCTGAGCGGTCCCTGAACCTGAAGTGATCCTGCGCTCTCCACGTCGGAAACAGGACCCCGGCGATCAACCGGCCGTGCTGCTGCGTTAATCTACTGTTGCGTGGCAGCACGGCGATCAGAACGGTACCGGTGGTGCCCGGCGTAAAATATGTCCCACGGTCCCCACGGAGATGGCAGACTTTCTTTATACACGCGCTCGAGCCATCGTGACCACCTACCATCCGTGCGAGCATTCGTCCAGTGAGTTCGGTGTAAGTTTCGTGAAGGTGAACGCCCGCCGCCATCGTCGTATCGCCAGCCGAACTCCGTGAAGCCGACGAGCGCACAGGCGACCAGCACGATAACCCGCAGCTAAGCCATTGGTCAACATGCGAACCCTTTCACTCGTCTCCAATCTCTGCTCGTTCAACCTCACCGCCCTCCGCGCCCCCCACGACCGATTCTGGCGAGTTCGCCCGGCATCCACTTCCTCAGACACTCCGGCACCTCCACCGTGCCGGTCGCCTCATCCCATCCATTCTCCATCAGCGCCGCCAGAATCCTGGGGACTGCCAACGCCGTCCCGTTGACAGTCTCCGCGAATGCCGGCTTGACATCACCGTGCTCGAACTTCACCCGCGTGTTCAGTCGGCGAGCCTGGTAGTCTGTGCAGATGCTCGCGCTTGTCACCTCGCCGTACCCACCATCGATCTTCGTCCGCGAAGGGAAGAAGGCCTCAATGTCTATCTTGCGCGTTGCGGACGCGCCAAGATCGGTGGTGGGCATCTCCAGCACACGGGCATGGAGGTTCAGGCCGGTGAGGATGTCTGTTTGGATCGCGATCATTTCGTCGAAGACTTGCTCGGTCTGTGAGCTTTGCGCGTCGTCCATGTCGAAGGCTCCACTGTCTGATGTCGACGAGGAGGGCGGCGCGGTCCAGGCGAACATCTCGACTTTGGTGAACTCGTGCACGCGGTACAGGCCTTTCGTATCCACTCCGCGAGCGCCAGCTTCGGCGCGATAACAGCGTGAGGGCCCGATGACTTTGAGAGGCAACTCACTTTCTGCCAAGGTCTTGATCGCTTGCGAGCCGGCGAAGGGTATCTCGGCCGTGCCCGCCAGTACCAAGCCAGCCGCGTTCGCCACTTCGTATACCTGTGTCTCGCCGCTCTGATCGCGTGGCATGAAGCCGCATGCGCTGGCGATGTGCGAGTACACCAGCGATGGCGGCGTCATGACTTGCCAGCCGCGCTTCATAGCCACGGCCAGCGCGTACTGTATGAGCGCTTGCTCCAGCAACGCCGCTTCATTCTTGAGGAAGTACCAGCCCCATCCGCTCGTGGTGGCGCTGGCTTCGAAGTCTAGCAGGTCGAGCTCGCGGCCAATCTCGACATGCGACTTGCCGCTCAGCGCTGCAGGCGCGGAGTCGCCATTGATGTAGCCCAAGACTGCCGGCTCATCGCCGACGGGTGTGTGTAGACTGCTCAGATTGGGCAGCTCTAGGGCCAGCATCTCCATTTCGCTCTGCGCATGCTTCTCGCTTGTCTCGAACGTCGTCAGCTTGCCCTTCAGCTCCTTTGCCTCCTCAAGTAGGCTGGTTCGGTTTGACACCTCATCCACGGGCTTCTTGAGCTCCCGCCCCAGCACATTATTCCTCTGCCTTAGCTCCACGGCCTCCAGCTGCTGCGAGATCAGCCGCTCATGCAGCTCCAGTATCTTCCATCCATTTTCCGCATATGGCGCATAGTTGCGGTCTATGCAGTTCTGCTTGTACAAGCCTGGGTTCTGGCGAATGTGCTTCAAGTTGAGGGTAGCCTTGGGCGCGAAGCTGGGCCGAGTGTAGGTCCTCTTGACGGAGCCATTGCCGACGAGCTGATCCCGCAGAGCTCTGACTGGCAGTCGAAAGGATGAACAGATGTATGGCAGCTTCATTAGAGGAGGAGTGGACCGCGAGAGGAAGAGCTCGATCTTGCCTCGGCATCATCCGCTGCTGCGCGACGCCACGCGATCTCCACGTCTTCTCCACGCCGGCAATAACGTGCCGGCCTCCTCACCTCCATCATACAACGCGTTACCCCCGGCATATGCGTTGATCTGCTCCTGCGATGTCGCTAATGGTTTGTCCGACTACCACGTCCGCTTGAGGTTCAGCTTCGAACCCCATCTCACCACCACACCCCTTCTCACCATCACACCCCGCTCTCCCCTGATCATGGCGAAAAGCTTCGTCTCTGCGATTCGCACAGCGTCCCTGCTCTCTTCTTCATCACGCTCTTTCGTACCCGGATCCTGTGCAGTCTCGCGATGCTCACAACGCAGCTTCTCGATCACGCCCCGGCAGCGTCTGATGGAGACGTCGGGCTTCACAGAGGAGGTAGCTTGGCACCTATAGTACAGTCCACCTTTAAAACGCTCCGTGACTGATAGCTTCCGCTTCAAACAGCAAATGGCCGTCCGGGACGCCATCTTCAAGATCTGCGCCAATTTCTCGGATGACTACTGGATGGAGCATGACCAGACCGAGACCTATCCGCATGAGCTTCACGCCGCGCTGGCCAAAGATGGCTGGATAGGCATTGCACTGCCAGAAGAGCTCGGTGGGTCTGGTCTAGGCATCTCAGAAGCTACCATGATGCTCCAATCCATTGCCGAGTCTGGCGCTGGGCTCGCGGGGGCCCAGAGTATCCACGCCAACGTCTACGCGACCCAGCCCGTCTCCAAGTTCGCCACGCCCGACCAACGCAAGCGCTTCCTCAGCCAAATCATCTCCGGCGAGTGGCGGACGTGCTTCGGCGTCACGGAGCCCAACACAGGTCTCGAAACACTCAAGCTCAAGACCACGGCCACCCCGACCTCCGACGGCAGCGGGTACACCGTCACCGGCCAGAAGATCTGGATCTCCTCCGCGCAGATCGCGCAGAAGATGGTCCTTCTCGCACGCACCACGCCGCTGGAGGAAGTCAAGAAACCCAGCGAGGGCCTCAGCATGTTCTACATCGACTTCGACCTCTCCCAGCCCGGCCTGGAAGCCAAGCGGATCCGCAAGATGGGCGGCCGCGCCGTCGACGCCAACCAGGTCTTCTTCGACGGCTACAAGATCCCCAAGGACAGCCTCATCGGCGAGGAGGGCCAGGGCTTCAAGATCATCTTGCACGGCATGAACGCTGAGCGCGCGCTGCTCGCGGGCGAAGCGCTGGGGTTGGGCTACGCGGCGCTCAAGAAGGCGAGCCAGTATGCCAAGGAGCGTGTCGTGTTTGGGCGACCGATTGGACAGAATCAGGCTATTCAGCATCCGCTGGCGTCGGCGTACATGCATCTGGAGGCGGCGAAGCACACGACTTATCACGCGGCCAGGTTGTATGACCGGAGTGATCCGAACCACAAGGATTACGACCCGAGTATCACGCAGCATGCAGTGGGCGTGGCGTGCAACAGTGCGAAGTACCTGGCAGCCGAGGCAGGCTACACGGCGTGCGAGCGGGCGGTGATGAGTATGGGCGGCATGGGCTATGCAGCTGAGTATCATGTCGAGAGGTACCTGAGAGAGAGTTTCGTCCCTAGACTGGCGCCTGTGAGCCGGGTGAGTAGGACGTCCAGGCGGAAACGCTCATACGAGGCACATCGGGATGCAGTGCTGATGCCGTTCGCAGGAGATGATCTTGAATTACGTCGCGGAGCGCGTCCTAGGCCAGCCACGGAGCTACTAAATGGAATCACCAGATACCGTCGAGACCAGCCCCACTGATCTCACCGTGTAAACATGTTCTGAACGTGCCAGACACCCTCGAGCGTTGACGCGGCACTGTCCGCCGTCTCTCGGCATGTGCGCGAAGACCACTGAAGCCGTTGCGTTGCACTTGGAACGAGAGCTCCCAGCACAGCTTTTTTCGCGAGTGCATACTGCCCTGGGTAAGCAGCACGAGCGCAGGTATTTCGATCCTACATCCGTCGCTGATGGGGTCGCTTTCGCTCCGCTACGGTAGCGCAAGAGCAAGTCTCAGCCGCGTGTAGCTCGGATCCTTCTGCGTGAGCTCCACGATCCGCCTCGCAACCTGGCGTCGCGGCCGCAACAAAGTGGACGCTAGCGGAGACAACGTTGTTCGTGGGTACAAATGGTTTCAACGGTAGGAGATCTTGCCCAATCCTGCTCTCTTCACACTCACTTCCGACTGCTCGCAGCGCTGACTCAAGAATCCGCCCATACACTCCCTGGCCTCTCCAACCTCGTCGGCATGCCTTCCCAACTGCAAGATCTCCGCACTCTGCTCCCAGCGTCCGAGGTCTTCGAGCAAGGCCAGCCGCAGTACCGGGAGCAGTCCGAGCCATGGTCCAAACATGCCGAATTGCACCCCAGACTGGTCGTCCAGCCGACCAGTCTGGACACGATGCAAAAGGTCGTCAAGCATCTCTACGACTCTGATCTGGACTTTGCCGTGCGCAATACCGGGACTGGGTCGGTGTCTGCTCGCGACGTGATCCTAAGCACGCACGGTTTCAAGTCGTTCTCCTTCGACCAGAACGCCGAGACGGTCACGATTGGCTCGGGATTCGATTGGGGTGAAGTTGACATGTTGATGGAAGACCGGGCGCCAGGATATGTGGTCGTCGGTGCACGGTAAGACGCCTAACCTGCCGGCTTGCTGCAAGATCGAGATGGATGCTGACCCAGCTCCACCAAAGATGTCCTTGGGTCGGCGTGGCAGGCTCCTCGCTTGTCGGCGGTCTCAGCTGGCTTTCCCATGAATTCGGCTTGATCTCCGATCCGCAGAACCTCCTCGATGCCCAAGTCGTCCTCCGCGACGGCAAAGTGGTCTGGGCGGGCCAGGACGACCCGGACCTGATGTTCGCACTTCAAGGCGGTGGCGGGAACTTTGGGGGTGCGGCTCTACGTCTGCTTTGCTCTCAGTATGTATGCTGACGTAGCCGCAGTCGTTACTGCGCTCACGCTCCGAGCCCGCCCCTACGTGGAGAAGATCTTTGGTGGCGTTCTGGCACTTCCATACTCGGCCTTACGGGAAACAGCGAGAGGCGTAGCGGCAATGTCAACGCGGACCGCTGACCCCAAGGTGGCGATGCACGTCGTCAACCTAGGCGTTGGCATGGGCATGCCTGACCAGGGGTCACAACCCGGTCTGGGGATCATGATGTTCGACGCCCGGGGCGAAGAGCACGCTCGCTCTGAGGACGGCTTTGCATGGGCCTTCGGACTGCCGGGAGCCCAGGAGATCAGCACCTCGACGTGCACGCTGAGGGAGTTGCACGCGGTCGCTGAGACGTTTCGAAGTTACCAGGGCAACAACATGTTCTGGCTCTGCGCGCCGCTCATCTATGGCGAGATCGATGACGACATGCTGGTCAGGGCGTGGAAGTGGTACGAAGACAGCGTCGACATTCATAGTGGCTTCGGAGCAGGCTCCACGGTGTTGCTGGAGTTTATGCAAGAGGTCGGTTGATGCTGCTTGTGGTCCGCATGATCGGCGCTGACTTCTCGCAGAGTGCCTTCAACTCGACTGCGTCCCGGACGTCCACTGCTTGGCCGCACTCGGGGCACAGACACGTTATGGCAAGCGACAGTATCCGAGTCGAGAATGGTAGGCCACTGGCTGACATCCGACAGCAACTCGTCCTTGGAACGAAGCCCGAGACTGCTCCGTCGGACATCGAAGAGATCGTCAAGAGACGATTTCAAGCAGCATCTAAGGAGATTGCTGGCGCGAAGACGACGGGCGAGTACCACGCGGGATTCCTGCATGAATGGAACGACCTCCAGGAAGTGTACGGCGAGAACTACGGGCGACTGCGGGAGCTCAAGAAGAGGTATGACCCGGGCAATCGCTTCAACAAGGGGGTTGACTTCGTGAGGGGGAAGGCGACGGCGGGCTCGACGGTGTAGGCCACGAGTCCCTGGCTCTGTATGAGCGGGTGTTGCAACGCAGTCGATGCCTTCAAGCACGATGTCGACCTGGGGTCATGCTGATCTCATCAGCCATATACTCCCAACGAAGTACAGCAGAGGATAGCAGCTCCCGGACGAGTTGGCCGGCACAAGAACCACTGGCCAGGACGAAGTCAAGTCCCTGACCAGACCCGGGTGACCGCCGCCGACTTGGCAATACATCCATCAGTGGCTCGTACACTTGCCATGTCCGCAGAGTGCCATGGACGATCCTCGCAGTGGCTGCCGTGGAGGAGCTCCACCTAAGGGGCTTCATGTCAGGTCGGACCGCACAAGCAGCTCGCCGTGTCTAATGTATGACCTGAGCCTGAAGAGCTCGCCCAACATACCAGTGGCGCATCTCACCCTTCACCGCCACTCGCCGTACCACCCCCGTGACCGCGCAAACAAAGACGGCGCCTCAGCACCCTCGTGCGCCCCCGGTGATCGGAAGCGCGGTGCGATCGCTACGGGCTAAGCGGTACCGGACGCCCGGTCACTGTGCCGTCGGATGTACCGGCGCACCCCCACCGGCTCCCGTGTGCAGTGTACACATACTGTCGGTAGCCGACCCAGCGCGGGAAGACGTACCCGCGCTTGATGTGGTGCGAGGATGTACCGGCAGGACGGCGACGGTGTCAACACCGCGGCTAATCTCGGGGCACCGCGTCCGCTAGCGCGGCTGCAGTTGTGCAGGTTGCTGCATCAATGGCGCAGGCTGTGCGACAGTCACCGGCGACACTCCATGCGGATGTCAGGCTTGGCGAGCCTCTTCACTTCAGCGACAGGTGCGTTTCTGCTGCGCTAGTACAAGAGCCTACACTTGACGGATCGACAGCTAGCTCTCATATCCAATGCCAGCAGTGACACACATCGCAGTATGGAAGCCAGACCGTCGAAACCTCACAGCCACGGTGCTTCCCCATTCCTCCTCGCCTGCCCATCCCATCTCCACTCCTTCAACGTCTCCGCGCCCACCGACCTCTTGTTCGCCAATGCTCGTCGCCTGAGCTCCCTGAGCGCCTCATCGCTCGCCTCCAAATGCTCGACGTGCTCGGGTGCCATGGCAGCGACCTGCTTCGCCGACAGCGACGAGCGGCGGATCTGTTGCCAGAGGCGACGAGCATCATCATTCGCGGGTGGGCCAGTGGTCGTGTCTGCTCCCGTAATTGAGACCGCTGACCTCGACGCCAGCGTTGTTGACGTCAGAGACGACTGATGAGGGCTCAGGGCGAACATGGACGCTGAGCGGGACTTGGTGCGCGGCGCCGATGGTGTAAGCTCTGTACTAGATGTCCTCGGGGATTCTCTGCCGTGGAGCGGCAGGCAGGCCGCAGTGGCATGGTCTTCTCCCGGTGCTGCGAGCGTGAACGTAGGGACCGGGTCAACCTCCGTGATGACGACTCGGGGCCAGGACTCATCTTGATGATCGTGATCTGGATTGCCATCACCAGCGTGCACGACGTCTCCGTCAGCCGCAAGTTCGTCCGCCACCCGCCGCCTGATCTGCCGAACGGGCTCCCGCTCCGCCTCTCTAGCCAAGTAGCGGTCGATATATTTGAGTGCTTTGTCCCGCGGATAAGTGTCCGCGAGGTAGATGGCCAGCTTCGTGTGCATCTGCTCCGCCGCCTCCATGTCGCTGCAAGTGTCGATGATGCTCCAGCGCGACCCAGCCTCCGGCCGCTTGATGCTGCTCACATGGCGCACGCTGACCACGTTGTGGTAGGGCAGTAAAGATGATCTGTAGCGCGCCTCGACATGGAGGACCTCCGACTCGAGCGTGCCGACCATGCTTTCGAGCTCGGCGAGGATGGACGATTGACTCGGATCGGTCGCGCACCTCTCCATGTCCAGTCTCGGTACTCGGACCCGGATGAATAGACTGCATGCTTGCCCGATATGGAGGTCCTTCAATGCCTTCTGACCCACCACGTCGACCACACTGCATCCGCGGCCAGGCTTGTAGCACAGACGTAGCGTGGTGATGGCACCGATTATTACTCCATCTGCCGGATCAAGGTCGACATTCCCTACTGCAGTGTCGAGATCTGCTCGATCAGAGCTGACATGGTCGGTTGTTGGCGCGCAATGCACATGGCCGCGGACCGTGGCCTCGACCGCAATCCACAACTCCTGCTCCGCGCCAGAATCGACGATCGCCGAGTCACTGGTCACAACGAGCTCCACACAAGGTACCACAATCCGGTGTGTTCCTTGGCCGACGCGATACTGGGCTGGATCTTGCAGTGGTCTTGGTGTGAGCCCGGGCGAAGGCTGGGGCAGGCCGACACCTTGCAGCGAAGGTGTCCGCGCCCGCTGGTGTTCGCTTGATGTGGAGAGCGGCAGTCCGATCGTGAAGTCCTGTGTCGACAGTGGATCGACCATGAGCTCACTCGTGGACACGGTGGAGTCCGTGCAGGATCGCTGCCCGTGATGTTCGTCCGCTCGCAAGTCCTCATCCACTTCTTCTGCCATACTGATTACGCTGTCGCGGCTGATCTCGAAGCTCTGGGCGCGGCGCTGAGTCTCGGAACTCTGTTTGCGTCTGGCAGAGAGTCGACGAACGAGGCTGCACTCGGTATCGCCACTCGGTCGAGTGGAGAGGGATGCCTTCGATCGATTGTTGATGCCCTGCTTGACTTTCGAAAGCATACGCCGGCTGACAGACTTGTGCCTTTGAACTTGTGCACGATCGGCATTGGGCTCTGGGACACGCGCTACGGATGGCACATCCTGGGTATGATAAGATGGAACCGTGGACTCGGTGGTGCCACTGTCGTAGCATGTCGGACTGTCGCCGTGGTGTGGTAGGAGGTGTGAGCACGGCGGCGGTAGCTCAGGATACGCCCGGGTCTCTCTGAGATTCTCGCGCGTCTTGCGGACCTTTAGAGGCGTCTCCGGGCGTCCGCAGGCAGAGTGATCGCGTTGTCTACTCAGTGCTGGCTTGCTGTTTGGAGATATCGCACGGAGCGGTGGCGATGCGAAAGGTGAGACTTGCCACGGCCGCAGACCGATCGCGATCGGAGATACACCGGGCGGCGTTGGTGGTACGTTCTGGAGGAGTCGCAACTCATTAGCTATATGTCGCACAGCCGACTTGTTGGTGTGCACGTGGCATACTTCCTTGTTGGCCATTCTGTAAAGTGGCCAATCCACCGACTGTAGGTGATGGACAACAGGGAGCATAGCCATCACGACAGTCCTTGAAGTAGGTAACCCTGCTTCCAGACAGTTGGGCAGTGCGTTCGATGTCTGCCTTATGCCTTCCGTTGTGCACCGTCGCAGCCGTCACACTTGCGAACAGACTCCAGTCTCTCACTGCGCAGACCCTCCTTGCAAGGCTGTGTCGCGTCGAAAGAGCCAGGCACGAATGGTATAGATAGGACGCTACCTACCGTTCGATTGCGGCGTGCTTTCCACGAGGCCACATCTGGAAGGTACCCTCGACGAAATCAGTCATCTCCGGCGATTGGCAGCAGGTGCACTGCGAACAGCGACTGGCTGTCCGCAATCCAGTCATGTAGCGGCCTCCGTGGTCTCTTTCGTAAAGCGGATCTACACCATGATCAGCAACGATGACTGCCCGGCCCAGCCCACAAGAAATCCTCACCGCACCCTCCTCCTCAGCACCAAACAAAGCATGTTCAGACCGGCTCGCCTCAACACACTTCCTCACCCGATCCTCCCACACCCCCTGCCAATTCCACTGCCCAGGCAACCTCGCCCCGCCCGGCTGCGAGACCGCCGCGCCGCTTCCGCCGCCGGGTGAAAGCCGAGCAGCAGCAGCAGCAGGCGCCACCTTCGCCCGGTGGCTCCTCCACGCGTGCCACGCACCTGGGTTCGCGGCGTGCTCCAGCGGGACGCCGTCGATGACTTCCACGGTGTCGAAGGCGATGCGCAGGTATTGCAGGACCTCGACGATGTGGGGCCACGAGATGCGTGCTGCCGTATCATCATTACCGCCGTTGCCAGAGTCTCCTTGGTCGCGGCGAGCGGTAGAAGTCTGATGAGTGAGCGAGGGCTCCATCACAGTCGTCTGCCCGGCATGCCACTCCGGAAAGCCATGGCGCAGCGTGAGTCCGCCCGGCGGCAACCGGTCTCGATCCGCCGAACTCACGGTCCCGGCCCCTTCCTCGCGCGCGGTGTGCGTGTAGGTAGTCCACGGCGTGACCAAGGGGTGGAAGACATCGCACTGGAACGCGAGGACCAGTGGCCGCGCGGGATACTCGACGGGGAAGGCGACGTGGAAGCGCAGGACGGCGCCGGCGTAGGGGCCTGGGTAGATGATCAACGAACGTACGGAGTCTCGGGGTTGCGAGAGGGAGCAGCAGTACCTTTGCGTGGGAAGAGCACACCGAACCATGCGCGTGGATTGTCTGGGACTGGGGCTATATAGACGCCTTGCAGCTTTGCATGCTTCAGCGAGGCACTGTTGTGTGGATTTGATTAGTGACAAACGCGTCCGAGGAACCTTCAGAGTCGGACCGTACAAGTCTACACGGAGCTTCTCATGGACGCGGGTGGCGGACGTGATGGCCATTTCAACGGGCGCCAGCCATGTATGGTGCTTGTGCTACAAGTAGGACAAGAGGAGGAGGATGGAGGAAGATGGCCGACCGCGAAGCGCGGGGACACAATCAATTCAGCACACTCTCACTCGCATTGTGCAACACCTCACGTACTCCAATATCGCGTGAAAACATTCAGGAGATGAATCGGCCTCGCAAGACCTGACGCCACATCCAGAGCCGTCTGTGTTCTGCCAACAGGTAGTCACGTACATGCACGCGTGGTGCTCATCAAGCACGTCTGCGATGCCAACACGCTCAGTGGGGCCAATGCAATCACGGCAGTATTGGCTTGTTCTCTGCAGCGAGCACCTGGATTTTTGTCGTGGTGAACAACGTCGTGAATCCACCTGCAGCCCCCGACCATTGGGAGCGCACCACATCACACCGCTTCATCAATATTGTGCTCATCGGTGACGGCCCCTCCATGATGAAGACACACGTCTTCCCCCAGCGGTCTCGCTTCGCGAAGCACCAACTACGGCCCCCTCGACACGTGTTCCGTTGCGTGACCGGGGCTGCACGGCATCGTGCAGTGTGGTTGCTGGCCGATCTGCCGAGGATTGAGCTGCACTTTCTCGAACAATGTCAAGAATGCAGAGTGTGTGGAAGTGCCGACGGTGCTGGACCGGGACAGGAGCTGCAGCTGTCATCATCGGCATCCCGCTCGACGTGGCGGCAGGAACTCGTATCGACAGGAAGCACGAATATAATAATGATCATAATAGTAATAATCAGAGTGCTCCCGGCCGGCTCAGGTGTTCCGAAGCACAGCCCCCCGAGAGCCCCACGGCAGGTTGCACCAATACATCTCGCCGGCCCAGTGTCGGGGTCCCCAGTCAGTGCAGGGTGATGACTCCGGCTCTTGACGTGTCACAATAAAGCGTATGTGCTGTGACGTTGGAAAGTCTCCGCCGATCCTCACCTGCCGCGCGTCGCAGCCAGCACCTGGGGTTGTCTCCGTCACAATGTTCCACGTTGGAGGGCGCTCGCCAGGTCGGGACGAAATCGAGCAGAGTGCCGCGGCCGGGAGAGCGTAGAAGCAGGCTAGAAAGGCGAAACGGCGCTAGCCGGGGGGGTGGAAGCAAATCACAGTGCGGGCCTGGTGGGCCAAGATCCCATAGCGCCCCGTTCGGCTGCTGCAGCGCCGGGGCCTGCTCGCGTGGAACAGCAAGGTCCTGCTGCAGGCGTCATGCAGCCATTCGTGGGATCGGGGATGCTTGGTCCTCACCGGCCCCCTGTCACGCCCGCTGACTCACGCCGATGGGGGCGTTGGCTGGTTGGGCCGCTGGGGCGTGTCCCGCCAAGCCGACCCCCCGCGGGCCACCGATCTGGGTTTCTGAGGTGGGGTGCGCGGCGGAAAGGGGAGCGAGCGAGAGTCATGGGTTGGGTTGTGCCTGTGCCTGCGCGGCCCTACACGGCTCCAAGGCTGTCGGGGCGTGGTGCCGCGAATCGTTCGGTCCTGGGCCACGCCAACCTTACTCGAGTCCACATTCCCTCCCGCCGCCCGCACCCTTGCAGTGCTCAGGAGACGCTGGCGAGCTGGCCACACCGCCCCTTGCGGCCGGTGGCCGGCTCCGCGGACACGCAGGTCGGTGGTGTCTGGTGGTGCACGTCGCAATCGACGGGCGCACGACTCGCCACGGCGACCGCAGCAGTGGTGACCGCTCAGGCACGGCAGGCCGGGCGTGCTGCGAGCGGAGGACTCGCAAGGGTGGCGGCCTGCCGGCTGCAGCTGCTCAGATAGGGCTGAAGATGGGCCTCCGCGTGCCTCGCCTCGCCGCGCGACGAGTGGCAGTGGTCGGCAAGAGTACAGGCGGACCGCGGGCCCCGGCGAATCACAGGCGGCGCGTGGCGGGCGTCGAGAGTCGGATCCGGCACCCCGGACGTAGCTGGCACGCTAGCGCTAGCCTGTCGCAAAGAAAAGGATCGGCCTCTCATGACATCGCTGGGCGGGCTTCCGCAGATGGAAGCTCTCAAGCGTGTCGGGGCGGCACTCTGACCACATCGTCCCCCCGGCCTTCCAATGGGCTTCCATCCGACCTCGTCGCCCGTCAGGGGCCCTCCCTGTCCCTGGGACTCGCTCTGCGCCCCGGAACTCTGGCATGGGAATCGCAGGTGGAGCCCCGGGTGTCACAAGGCGGGCGACACGATGGACCGCAATCTGATCCCAAACCGCCCGCGATGCCTGGCGGCGTCAGCGACACACCCGCCCGCGCCAGTCCAGCAGTGCGACGAGTTACTTTTCACTCTCCTCCTTCCCCGACCGCCCCCGTGCCACCCTGTCCCACCCTTCCTTCTACACCGTCCTGTATGCCTCTGCTGGTCACGGGTGTCTGAGTCCCACCACCGGAACACCTCCTCCTGCGTCACCCCGGCCCGTCACCTCACGACATCACCACCTCGTAATACCGCTGAGCGACCCGCACTGGAGCCCGACCGGATGCATTGGATATAGGACACGGCGCGCACCATCACTTCACTTCCCACATCCAACCCACACCACCTCCTCTCTCGTACGGCGTTGACGAAGAGCACCATGTCACGCTCCGACGTGGAGGGCGGTCACGCCTCTCGGGCATTCCCAATCAGACAAATGGTCGTGCTGGGTATGTCGAATGTATCGGACTACAGCAAGACGATGCAGCTGACCAGCGCACAGGCCTGTGCCGGGTATGCGAGCCGATCGCATTCATGTCCATCTTCCCGTACATCTACTACATGATCGAGTCCTTCCACATCACCACCGACGGCAAGCAGATCGCATTGTACGCCGGCCTCGTCACGTCCGCCTTCGCCTTTGCCGAGTGCCTCGCCGGCCCGTTCTGGGGTCGCCTGAGTGACAAGTATGGGCGCAAGCCGATCCTGCTCACGGGCATCGCAGGCACGGGCATCAGCATGGTTGTCTTCGGCTTCGCACGGACTCTGCCAATGGCGCTGATCGGGCGAGCATTGGGCGGCATCTTGAATGGCAACATCGGCGTGCTGCAGACCACCGTCGCCGAGGTGGTCACAGTCGAGGCGCATCAGGCACGGGCGTATGCCATCATGCCCTTTGTCTGGTGCTTGGGCAGCATCGTCGGCTCCGCGATCGGTGGTGCGTTGGCAGATCCCGTGCGCAACTATCCCGGCAGCTTCAGTCACGGCACGATCTTCGAGACATACCCGTATCTCCTGACGAACTTGGTGTGCGCATCAGTGGTGGTCTTCAGCTTGGCAGTCGGCGTACTGTTCCTGGAGGAGACCCACGAAGACAAGAAAGAGCGCAGGGATGTCGGACGCGAGCTTGGCGACTGGATACTCAGCCACTTCCGGAAGACGTCGCCGAGGACATCTCCGAGTCGCAAGGCCGACTACACGGAAGAGACGCTGGTGCTCATGATGGAGGACGACATCCTGCCGGGCTACACCACCTCGACTTCTTCACCGACTCTGCCTCCCACGACTGGCCTTCCACCGCCTGCGTATCAATCGATCGAGGGGACGCCACGCAACTCCGAAGTCTCGCTAGACACGGAAGACACATTCTCGGCAGAAGTCGAAGAGCTATTGGGAGCGGCCGAGCGCAATGCCAAGCAAGCGGCGAGCATCTCGAGCGCGTTCACGAAACAGGTCATCTTCAACATTGTGGGATTTGGGATCCTGGCCTAGTAAGTCGATGCACACGCTAGTTGCATATGCAAGGGCCGATGGCGCTAACGCAGCCCTCCAGCCATACCATCTCTGCCGAGCAACTACTGCCCGTCCTGTTCAGCATGCCGGAGTCGGACACGCCCCCATCCCTGCCATTCAAGTTCCTCGGCGGCTTCGCCCTCTCCACCAAGTCCATCGGCGCCATCCTGGCCGTCCAGGGCTTCATCCAGATGGTCGCCACCATGCTCGTCTTCCCCCTCGTCAGCCGCAAGCTCGGCAGTCTGGCGACCTACCGCCTCGTCGTCCTATCGTACCCGATCCTCTACCTCGCCGTACCGTACCTCACCCTTGTACCCCTCCGGTGGCGCATGCCCGCCGTCTGGGTCGTCATCATCTGGAAGGTCACGGCGCAGGCTTTCGCCTTCCCCTCGACGAACATCATGCTTGCCAACTCCGCCCCGTCGACCAAGGTCCTCGGCACGCTCAACGGCGTCGCCTCCTCGGCCGCCAGCGGCATGCGCGCCTTCGGTCCCACCGTCTCCGGCGTACTGCAGTCCGCCGGCCTGTCGGTGGGGATGCTCGGCCTGCCCTGGTGGTTCAATGCGCTGATCGCCTGCTCCGGCGCCGTGCTCAGCCTCTTCATGGTCGAGGAGAAGCGGCGCACCTTCGGGTCGGAGAAGGGCCGCGCGGACGCCGAGCCCGCGCCCCTCCCGTCCGCGCTGGACGCGGCCGAGATGGACACCGCGTTGGTCGCGGCCGAGAGCCTCAACGCGGCGTCGGAGAGCCACCTCGCCACGCCGGGCTCGCCGCTGCTCACCCGCATGAGCCTCGACCTCAGGCGCAGCTCCCGCCGCGAAAGCCGACCCATGATATGACCCCGGACTGGCTTCATACCGGCCTCTGGCACACAAGGCCCCTTCCACATATAGATGACACTCTTGGGCAAGGCAGCATTGGGCGACCATCATCATCATCCTCATCATCGATTTCCAACATGTTTTACCGGCGTATTGAAGGACAAACGTGCTCGCGCACGGGCGAGCCGTCTTGTAGAGGGCGGCTCAGCTTTTGGAACCTGGGAGGGCGATTTGGGCGACTTTCCGACCCTCGCCAGCATTGCATCACGGCGCTCTATGATACCCCCTTTTTTTACCACGGGGAACTCGGGCGCCTAATGGGCTCACTGTGGCGTCGATAGATTACGAACTGTTCTTTTGTCTCTGGCACGAGGGGGGGAGTACCTGTATGCTAGACACGTAGTGGCCGCCTTGGAAGAAAAGCAATCCGAGGCAATCACTGCAGCGTCTTTCCTCCTCGTTGCGCTGATCGCCGGCCCCGCAGTCCTCCATGGACCTGCAATGCCCATCGTCTCGCTTGCCCCGCTCGCATCCATCACGTCCGCACCCTGGTCAGGCACCCGACATGCGTGCGCCGGATCTGTACCCGCCGAGTCTTGCTGCTCATCCCGTCGCGAAGTTCCACGTTCTCCGCCTGCTCTGGCAAGGCCATCACCCGAGGCGAGGCAGCTCGCGGAAGAGGTCAGAGCGCTCCCTGCGCCTCGCGTGACTCCTGCCACTTCTTGCTGAACATCTCTCGCCACGAATTGGCCCGCTGGTGTGTCATTTTGCCCGTCTTGACGGCCACGGTGGAGATCTCCAGCACGAGCTCACGCTCCACGCGTTGACGCATCCGCGTCACGCCGCGGAAGACGAAGTCGACCGCCCCTTCTCGCTTCAGCGCAAGCTCCTGCTCTACAAGCCGACTCAAACTACGCTGCAGCTTCTCCATGCTGCTCAGGCGTGTCGGTGTCTTCTTGTCCGGTCTTCGGCTGGGGGGCCGGTCGTTCGAGGTGGCGCGCCCCATCACCACGTCGACGATGTCTCGTGTATCGCCCGTAGCGCGCATGTGGTCTATGTTGCGAATCGCTGCCTTTCTCAGCCGTTCAATCTCCACGCGTTTGAGACCCTTGCGACACAGGGCGGAGGTGAAGTCGTCGACCAAGACTTCCAGCACATCGACCCCCTGATCATTGGCCCTCGCCATGCGAGCACGAGTCTGCGGATGACTGCGGCGGCTCTCATACTGATGGTCGACCTGGCGAGGGACTGGCAGTGCACGGTCTGCTCTCTTGGGCAACTCCGCGAGGATGACTGCCGTCGTCAGCACGATCGACCAATTGGGGGATGTATTGGCTTCTTACCGTGCTCAGGAAGGTAGCGATGGTGAAGCCACTCTGTCTGGTAGTTGTACTCGTAATATTTGAACGCATCGATCGCGTGGCCTACCCACGGCGCAAAGTCAGCCACAGCGTCCGAAGCGGCCAGCGGCAATGTGCCCGTACCGAACACGGCGTAGACCACGAGCTTTCGCTGTTCAGGGTTGACTCGCATGCCGTGATACAGCGCTTTGCAGAGCTCGATAACCTCCGTGTCGATCTTCCTGGTTAATGCAAGTCACGCGATCAGCGAGGGGTCATCCGACCCATGGAATCGACGTTTTGCTCACATCAGGATGTCAATACGGTATTCGTGGCCATCGAAGAAATTGAGAAGCTCGGTGTCGTGAACGCTAGCGATTGGGACAACGACTGGAGGGATCGGAATGTTGTGTAGGTTGGGGAGGGCCTGCAAACGGTCAATTCAAGTTAGGGAGCAGTATCTGCAACAAGGATCGTAGTCCTGAGGAGCAGTAAAGCTCGTCTCATCCGCTGCCGCTACACCTGCGTGCTCGAGACTTGGTGTAGGCCTTGCGGCCGAAGGTGACTTATACCCGGCATGTAGCGTGCTGGCTTGGTATAACCTTTCATCTGCCATGGAGCCCCGTTAGTGGTCGCCGCGCTGTCTGGCCGATGTGCTCACGAAGAAGAGGTATGCCTGGAGAGGCGGAAGCGAGTTGAAGTAGTCCGCGAACTGAGGCGAGTACTGCACAATCTCTCCGTGCGCTGCAAGGAATCTGCAAGAGTCCAGCGCTATGTGAGTGCATCCCAATGAGTAATGAAAACGTGAGGGAACCCACTGATCGATCTCGTTCAGGAAGGTAGGCGACGTCCGGCGTCCGCGCATGTAGTCCACAAGTGCAGCGTCTGGGTTTCGGCCTAGCTTGCGGAACGGCGACTGTATTGCGTGAGTGAACGAGTGGCTGGTCGAGTGGTTGGCTCGGTCTCATCTCACCTTGTCGAATGCGCCAGCGCGAGCGCCAATGAACTTGGGCAGGCCATGTGGCTGTGGTTCAAGCTTGATCTGGCGACTGGTGGGCAACGGCATTCCGGAGCCGAAGTCAAAGTCGCCGCACATCTTGATCTCTTCGCTGGAACGATCGCCGAGCATGCGGATCCGGTCAGGATGCCAGTGATTATCGAAGACCATGCTTGCTGTCAATCAGATGCTCTGGAAGTCGTAGCGTTATTCAAGAAATATTCGTTGTGGGTGCGATGTTGTCAACACGGTGGAGGCCGAAGAAGCGTATTGAAGTGCGATCTGAGCAGGATCGTTGAAGGTGGAGCACGGAAGGTGGCACGATGCTGTTGCCTGACGAACAAGGGAAGGTGCGACTGTCGCGTCGCGTAACCACGAAAGTCTCACGCCCGCCCCTTCATGTGTCAGCTTATCATCCCACCATACCGCCTCGTGCAACGATCAAAGAACGGCCGAGGAGGCCATGGTTCAAGCATGTGTGGCTTTTGGACACGCCTCCAGCGCTGTCAGTACACATGACCGACCCTGCCCATACATGTACCCTGCTTCGACCGAGCGAGCCGACACCCACTCCTTGTCAATGTCCACCTTGTGGCGCGCGAAGAGCGTCGCATCACAGCGCTGCGGCTCTGCTGGTCTCCTGAGCTAGGGCCGATTGTCCGAATGACTTTCCGAGTCCGTGAGTACGCCTGTTGGAACTTGAGGACTGTACAAACGCTACGCTGTAACGCCTATGCACCGTACCATACCCATTCAAAAGACGCTGATGTAGTTCCCGATCCGATCCTTCTGGTTTTGCGCGATGCACTCGGCGATCCAGGTGATGTTTCTTATCTCCTGCAATCACCATTAGCATATCATTCCAACAAGCCTGCTCCCGGCAGCAGAACCACAGCGTGAACATACCTGCTCCCTCAGCTTCACCCACGCATAGACCACGGCGTGCGTGAATTGATACGTGAAGCTCAGCTTCGCAATCTGCATCTCCCGCTCGTAGAACAGATCTTCCAAGCTCTTTCCATCGTCGCCTCCAATCCCGCCGGATTGGTTCCCAAGGCCCCCACCGCCTCCGCCACCGCTCATCCCCGTCTGGTCCATCATGTCCCTATAATCGCTTACGCCGTCGACCGCTATCCGCACGCCCTCGGCATCCTCCGCCCGCGACAGCATGAGCGTGCCCTCCGGGTGCAAGCGGCCAAAGCTGGGGTACAGCTTCTTGCGATCCTGCTTGCTGAGCTCGGTGCCAAAGGAGTTGAGTGTGATGTTGATGCTCCTCCGGTCGGCCTCGAACTGCAGCGCCTCGCTCATGACTTCCTGCGTCGGTGTGCCCGCGATGCCCGGCTCCTCGTTCACGAACCTGTGGAAGTCCTCCAGGTAGTTCTTGTACAGCGTGTTCCGGATGATCTCAATGTTCAGCTCGTCCAAGTCCTGATGCGACAAGCTGCCCTTGAAGTAGGGCGCGAGCGGCGTCTCGATTAACACGCTGTTGTACAGCTCTTCGATGTTGGTTGCCACGCAGAGCACAGGCATCGTCTCGAACCATCCCAGCGGGTGGCAGCGCCCAAGGAGCTCGCGGGTGTCGCGCTCGTGGAGTGTGCCGGTGATGAGGAGCGCCACATTGTCGATCATGTAGGCGTAGGTCAGGTAATCCATGAACTTGCTGAGCGAACCGGTAACGTTGGCCTGGACATAGCGGAACTCAGCGACGAGCTTGTCGAGAGTCTTGTCGGCAAGGGAGGAGGTCGAGGGGTTGGGGGGGAGTGATGCGAGGAAGTCGCCGTAGGCTGGACCGAGCTGGAGCTTGATGTCTGCGTGCGCGTCTATCAGCTGTCTGCGCTTCTTCTACGCCCTTGGAGAGGACAGTACCATCGATGGTCTCGCATTGTGTCAGGTTGCCGTAGTTCTGGCCAGTGAGCAGCGTGTTCCGGTAGCCTCGAACGATGCCCTCCACGTAGCCACCGGTGACGTTATAGAACCTGCACTCCATCAGCGACCTGTCAAGTCATCGGCCATAGAAGCTCGCCTCACATTCCCTCCATGGCGGGCAGTAATGCGAGGTCAAAGGTAGGATAAGGGTCGTTGTCGCAATACCAGGCTACAGTGGTGCTCGAGAGTCGTGCATAGCGGAGGTCAGGGATCGGCCAAAAGCAAGGGCTCGCTCGCGGGTGGCGTCGAGAAGGTCACCTCCATCACGCCAAAACATTCACGTCTACGCTTGTATCCTGGTCTCCAGAGACGTGATTTCCAGGCCTGAGACCTCGCACGAGATGACAGCTACGGTCTGCCTCATACGCGGAGGTTGTCGTTAGAGACAGTCATGAAAGAGCGCGTATAACACTCTCAATAGCTATGGTACAAGTCACCGTCGGAGCAAAGCGCACGTGTGAGCCATAAGGTCCCATTCGCCTCAGCGTCAGTCGTGATAGAGCAATGCGCGTCCAGCGCAGACTACGGCCTCCCAGCCTTTTTGGTAACGAAACGCCGAATTCAAAAGCTCCCGCACCTTCCCAAGGACCGTGATGATATGCTCATCAAGGAAGAAAGCAGAGCATCCGTGGCCTCGCACTGGCGTCAGTCCAGCTCCATCTCGTGAGCGGAGCGCATCTCGTTCGTCTCGGCTAGCCGGCCGCTCACCTCGTGCGAGCTGGTGACGTCCTGCACGCTGTCCCTCAGCTGCGAGACCTCCTGCGAGAGCCTGGACATATCATCCGTGCCCGGCGAGCCCTGCACGGCACTGATTTCGTTCTGTGCGGCGGTGATCGGATCCGTCTCCGCCGTCGTATGCCCTCCCGGCGCAGCCAGATGGAGCGCAGGCAGGAGCCTCAGCCGCGGCACGAGTTGGGCCGACTCCGTCGTCACAAGGCGCGCCTGAGTCAGATCGTTCGAGAAGAGATAGTACCCTTGCGCCCCGCTATACGCATGCTTCGCTTCGACCAGATATCCCGGGAGCGCACTGTTCTCCAGCCAGACCGCGACATCCTTCAGACTGGGATAGTGCGCCTGGATCCACCGGGAGTACGCGGCCTTGTTGATGCGCAGCGCCTCAGTCGAGTCCATGCGCACCCAGCTGATACCGAGTGCGCGCGTCGCCTCGTCGATCAATGGCTCTCTGGTGG
This sequence comes from Teratosphaeriaceae sp. CCFEE 6253, assembly GCA_033119285.1. NCBI lineage: Eukaryota > Fungi > Ascomycota > Dothideomycetes > Mycosphaerellales > Teratosphaeriaceae > Teratosphaeriaceae sp. CCFEE 6253. Next base: position 20,531 of record JAWDJV010000282.1, read on the forward strand.
CCTCGCGGATCTGAGGCGGGAGCAGAAGATGGGCGAGGTCATCCGGACACGTCGCACTTGACGCCTCCTTGCGCAGCGACTTGCGGCTTGAAATGGAAGGTCGCTTGGAATGCCCCCGCTCCAAGGTTCTACGGCCCTCGTTCCACTGCGACTGCCCAATGCTGTTTGCGCTATCCTGAGGCGTGATAGTCGAGCCGTCTTCAACATCATCTTCGTCATTCTCACCGTTGATGTCACCTCTCGACCGCTTGCTACCAGCTAGCGATCCGGGTGTCGGGGGGATCGAGCCATTGGTCGCGCCAACAGGCGTCTGGTTGATACTGGGTGCTCCGGCATAGTGACTGCTCGCAAAGTACTGGCCCGGCTGATTCGGTGTCTCTTGGTAGTACTCGCCAGGGAAGAAGTGACTCGACGCAATCGACTGCGTGATGACGGGTCCCGACGCGGTATGGCTGTTTGGTGGGGCCATGGCGGTGAAGGGTGCTGCGTCAATGATATGGTCTCGCAGCGTCGGTCGCGTGAATCTTTGCAGCTCGGCGACGTGCTGATTGAGCGCTTGCGAAGACCCTATGTCCGCAAGACGTCTTGCGAGCCGGCTCAGAGCATGAGTTCAAGAATGAGACACAGGTAACGGCAGTGCCAGCCGGGAGTGAAGCAGCGGAGAACTGGGACGGAGACTAGTGCCGTGACGATCGTGAAGGCCCAGGAGTAAGAATGCCTCGCGAGATGTTGCAACTTTCGAATGATGCTCCGCGAGCTCGATCGTCAGTGGGATGTAAAGAAGAGAGCCGGGAAACAGCCAACGGTTGTTCTTGAGATGCAACTGTCGACGAATCGGAGGCTATGGGGAGATCCGCTGCGATGCGCTACCCCACAGTGGCATGCAGGGTCGACGGCTGGCAGACGATCAATGCGGGCGCTACATCACGTGGGCCAGGTCCCGACGAATCACACTGGACGTGAGGTTCAGGCTGCCGGGCTCCCGGGAACGCCCAGCACGATTGATTGACGGACTCGATCGCGACCATGTACACTCATGCGGTTGCCATTGCTGGACAGCTTACGACAGGGCATTGTGCCGAAGGCTCGATCTGGCGTGGCATCGGAGCCATCGGCGGCCGGACGATTCATCAGAATGTCGGCCGAATTAGACCGTGTGGGTGCGTCCGTCATTCAATGGAGAACGTATTGTATGTACCTGATCTCATGCACGTGCAGTCGAAGCATCGTAACCAATGGAGCCTCATCGGGCTCTGGGTATCTCAAAGCAAATCGTCACCCCCTCCCATGCATATCCGAGAACGCCTTGTGTCGCTCCTCAATGAACATGCCCGTGCTCCGACTCCCCAGCCCTTTGGCCCATTACGCTACGTTCCTGTGACTGTGATAGGGAGCCGCAGTCCGACGTGTAGAGGCTGCCTTACTTGACGGCCGCCACCTCGCTCACACTCACGACCGCCTCAGTCTTCAACACGGCGTCCAGGCAGTTCGTCGGCGTGGACAGACGATCTGCGAGCTCGGGCGATGTTTCCTGCTCAATCGCCAGTCTCTCCATCATGACCTCCATCCACTGCTCCTCTTCGACCTGCAACCGCGCCTGTCTCCGTGCCATCTTACTGCGCTTGACCTGCATGCCCGGTGTATGCGAATCGCCCAGGGCACCCAACACGGGCGTCGTAGGCGCGGACGCTTCCGCACTGGATGGCTCGGAAGATGGTGAGACCGGTGAGCTGAGGATGGCGTCCACCTCCAGGCACTGGTGGATGAGCTCCTCGATCCCGTTGCGGGTGGCGTGGGCCTTGGGCTGTATGAGCTCGAAGAAGCTGTCGCCGTACAGCGGGTCCTTTTGGAGCGCTCGCTCAAGAGAGTCCAAGAAGAACATGAAGCTCGGCAGCGTCGGGCCTTCGAGCGTGAACGGGTAGTGGACGTCGCTCAGGAGGCACGCGGCGTAGAGCAGCCGTACACTGAACTCACTGTCCAGCGATTGGTTGACAACGCATGCAGGGCATCCTCGAGTGTAGCACCACTCCCTCTCCTTCTCGGATGATAAGAAGCACTGCAGCCATACGAAAGCACTGCGTGCTTGACCGGAAAAGGCGTACTCCAGATCTTCAAGCTTGACTGCGTGCGTTGCCTGTGTCGCGACTGCGCAGGCTTTGTCGAAGAGCTCGACTACCGGGACGAGGAGGGCGTGGAGAAGATCACGAACTGGGAACCAGGCGTCGAGTGGTGCTGTATCTGAGGAGCTGTGCTTGTCACATAGCCTAGTATGCAACGTCAGAGTCGAGCAGGCAATCGCCGGCAAATCGCAACTCACTCATAGCTGTAATGCTCTGCCAGATGCTCCCTCAATATGCCAAACCCGTCCGATTGTGCGAGAAGCTCCAGCTCATGCGATCGCAGTAGGAACGGCGAGGGTGCTGACTGTTCAACGGTGGATGCCATGTCGTCTTGTTGTCCTGAGCCCTTGAGAGTGGCAGTGATGCCCACTTCCCCAGCCGTCATGATCGGCGCACAAAGCTCGCTCTTCTATGCCATTCTCACGCGGATTGATGATGAAGCTGGATATCTGTTCGGCAGTATTATGGGTCGAAGATTTTGTCATCGATGGCGGCGGCGACACCGCGGGCTCATATGGTAAGAGCAAACGCAAACAAGCAAGCGGTCTCCACCGACCACGCACCGGGACCGCTTACCCAGTACGACGTGTACTT
>JAWDJV010000283.1:0-23163 GCA_033119285.1 Teratosphaeriaceae sp. CCFEE 6253
CCTCGACCGCCGTAGTCTCATCGTCGTACGCAAAGGGATGCAGTTCGTCGCGCTCCTCGGCTATGGGGATGTCTTCAAGCTCCGGGTCTGCCTCAACAAGCAGGTCCGGCGGGAGAGGTGGCGTGTCGAGCCGGACGCCGAGATGGGCCGGCGGCGACGGGGTCACCGACTTCGCGTATGGAGTGTCCTCTTCCTCGTCCAAGCGTGCTCTGGTCTGAGCCACATGTTGCTTCTTCTTCTTCTTGCCCTTCTTGGCCGGCAGTGCTATGGGCTCGGACGGCTCGGGCGGCGGGAGGGTGTCGCGGTAGTCGTCGAAGTCGGAGATGAGATCGTCGGCGGCGGGCATTCAGCCAGTCGTGTCGTTGATCACGTACCGAAGCAGCTCGGCGTCTGTGCAAGTCTTGGGTATGGCAAAGTGAAGCGAGGCGATGGTGGAGTGGAAGCGGCGGCAGCGACGCAAGCGGCGGTATGACTCTTATCGTCGGCGTGACCTCTGTTTCTTTGTCTCCACGACGGCAGCAATCGTGCACGCAAATCCCGCCGTCGGAGGCCTGTCGTCGGATGATGCGGGGAGTCACTCTCGCTGTCCAGCAGCTCAGGAGGGGCAGGCGCGATGGATGGATGGCGGGGTCGATCAGGCGTGCTTGCCGCGTGAGAGGTGGGGTGAGATGAGGACCGGCATGGAAGGATCAGCAGGCGCGGACGGGCGAAGGCGTGTAGGTAGGATACTAGCGACGGCGACGTCTACAGAGTATGAAGGGCACCGTCGCGGGGGATGGACCGGGAGCCGCGTCCAGGCGACGATCGGGCGCAGGGCAGCTGCTCGAGCTCCTCCGTCACCACTGGACCGGCCCCCTCGTCTCCGCCCCCACTCTCCATGCAGGGCCCGAGCTTCGCTGTCGGCACTCGGCATCCCCATGCATGACCGTCGTCCAAACGTCCCCGCCGCTCAGTCAGTCTCCCCACGTCGCCCGCCAGGATGCGGCCCAGAAAGGACATCTCGGCCTACGAAGGCGACATCCGCGCCTGGCAGCACGATGGCCTCACGCGCGAGGAGATGCTCCGCTTGCTGCGCACCCTGCACGGCGTCGACATCTCCCTAGCCTCCTTCAAGCAGCGCGTCACCGACATGGGCGGCATCACCACCGCGCGCCGCCCGCCCCTCGACGACACCCCGGCCCTCCGCGCCGCCATCGAGGAGACGTTCCGCGCCGGGCTGACCGAGCCGCAGATGGTCGAGGCGCTGCGGGCGAAGGGCTTCGATCTGAGTCAACGCGCGCTGGGGCGGCAGCGGCGGCGCATGGGGCTGATGAAGCGCGCCACGCCGGGGAAGGAGGCGGTGGTCGAGCGGGAGCTGCTGGAGATCCTGGAGAAGGAGATCGGGGACGGGCAGATGGGTGAGGTGGGGCGGAAGGGGCTGTACAAGCGGATCCGGGCCAACTACAACTTCGTTGGGAGGTGAGGCAGTCGCCACGCATTTCGCCATGAGCTTGCGCTGACTTGGCAATAGAGATCGCATCTTTCGCCTCGCGCGCGAGAAGTTCCCAGACGCTGTGAAGCCGCCACGGAATAACCCAGGCTTGGGCCGGCGTGCGCTGAGACTGCAGAGACAGCAAGCCCTGGCTTCCGGACAATCCACCGCGGGACCGTCTACTATGCGGCCGACTGCACCGCAGAGACGCCCTGCACCGCCACCGCCTGCACAGCTAGCCATAACGCCGACCTACACCATTGCCTCCACCCAACCGGCTCCACTCCACCCATACACCGCACCGCCCGAGCACGCGAGCACCGACCAGCCATATCCCACCCTGCCCGAGCACGCCGGTGCCTTCCCAGCTTACGCCGAGATGCCCGCCTACCCGAGCGCGACCCCGACGTATCCCGATCTACCCGAGCAGTCCAGTACGACCCCCGCGTACCCCGAGCAGCCCGCGTATGCCTCCACGGTCCCGGAATACGCCGAGCCACCGGATCTGCAGAGCTGGCGGGACAGGGTGAACTTACTCCTCGATCCACGGCTGCGGGCCTGAGCTACAGATCGGAAGGCTCGGAAGTTTGCAGATGTTGCAGGACGGCCGGGCTCAAGACGTTCTCATCATGATCATCGGCGCAGGGTCAAGGCTTTGCCGTGGAATTCCTGCTCGTCACGATCCGCCACTTGATCAATGCGCTCGAGCGAACTGGCATAAGACTATGCAACATGCCTACCTGGCCCCCACCGGGAGATCGCTCGGTTTCTGCGCTGCGCACCCGTCTCTCTTGGCGCGACTGGCGGTTCGCGATCCTAATGCAGACGCTCGGTCCCGCATCAGGCTACGACGGAAGTCTCGCGCTGTCCGGGGCGGAGAAGCGACGTACAGCACGACACCGTCCAACGGCGTCACGGCTATCGTGTATGTCCCAGTGGATGCCACATTGCTGGCGGGCCTGCCGGCGGCCAGTGCGGCCCCAGACGATGCGCAAGAAAAGCGCGCGTGAAAGCCACAGGCTGGACTTGCGCGCGCTGGCGCGGCTAGGGGCTGCGGAGGGACTGCGCGGCATGATGATGGATCGTGATGAAGCAAGAATAAATACGATATCGTTGAGGTGGCAGATTCAATCGCAGCATCTCCGAGAGTTCCACCGCCGGTACCCACTCCACTCCGCGCCTGCTTGATGACACATTCAAAGCGTGATATCTGGCGTCTGCTACGGCCACTTTTCCCATGTGACACGACTCGATCAAATCCTGAGTCTATCCAAAGCACTTCCGCATATCGTGAGGCGATCTCCCGCGACTCGCCTCGTAAGGTATTGCCCTCAGAACAGGAGTGTACCGGCCAGCGATGACCACAAACCCTCAGTTCCCAGGTGCCACGATCGATACGATAGCATTCGGAAGCCAGTAACGTGGACAACAGCGCGATGCAGCCTGGGATCTGTCGACGCCCCCCACATCTCTCGGGCCAGGCGCTGAAGCCATGCAAGGCGAGGCTCCCATCGCGGGGCGTGCCGAGGGCGCTGTGTGCCCGGGAGAACGAAACCGTATCGCGCGACCTCGCCCCTGTTTTCGTTTGTTCGCAAGCAAGGCGGTTCAACTGGAGTCGACCCGGGCACAGCTCGGTCCCATCCCGGGTCCAACATTTTCGTGGACGCGTTGGATGGTCGTTTAGTTCTCGCACAACGCATAGCCTTCCCCGCCACCGTCCCAGCCTAGCAGCCGGTTCGCAATGTCACTCATGTACCTTGCATTGCCATCGAGTGCCTGCTTGAGGCCATCGCCTGCAACGCCTCCTCGAATCATGCGCGAGATGGAGGCTTGTGCGTGGTCCTCGTCGAAGCTGCTGCCGCCGGTCGTCTGCAAGAGGCCGCACTTGGGGAGTTTGTTGTTTGACTGGACTCGGCATGGGATGGCTGCTCGACCAGACGACTGTAGATGTGTCAATGCCTGCTGTACGTTGTTTGGAGAGTCGCCGTACTTCCTGCATCATGACGGCCGATATCAGACTCGCGTCAATCCCGTCGTCGTACGCCACCTGCAGTATGGCCTCCCGGATGTAATGGGTGATGTACGTGTCGCCGCGGTTGCTCGACAGGATGGCGGGCTCGTTGAGCCGCCAGAGCCGGTCGAAGTTTAGCCATCGCGTCACGTCGCTGCTGCTCGGTCGGTCGCCGTCGAAGCATTGGTATTCGACGCCCTGCTTGGTCCAGTACTGTGCTGATCGCGCGTCACTGGTTGTGTGGACGTCCCATCGGGCCGCGTTACCTCGATGGGAGGGTGGTGGTCCCGTCGTTGGTAGGCTAGCACTTCCCGCAACAAGCATAGAGAGTAGTAGCAGCTCGAAAGGTGCCATATTCGGTTTCATGAGATGGTTTCTGCGTACCCGCGCTTCTTGAGAACATGGGCTGTGTAGGATACGGAAGCGTGACAAGGTGCGGACACCGTTGTATGGACGGTGGAGGGGATGAAGAGACAATGTACGAACCTCTAGGCATCAAGATAACTTCGGCTTCCTGCAGTACTCTGATGGCGCTTCAGTAGCTTCGACCACGCCATTGAAGACTCGGCTTGGCGGAACGCCTTCAGCTGTGCTCCATACGAGGTGGGCACGCTTCGTGACCTGCACTGCCTCTCCAATGCACCCGCGTGGGTGGGTAGGCCGCAGCATGAGCGCTCGGGCCCTATTGCCGGACCCAGGTGACATCCTTCGGCACTGTCGTCAGGTCGTGGTGACGCCAAAGGCGGCTGCAAGCACGACATCTGCAGGAAGCTTCAGTAGCTGCACAGGTCTCGACCCTCGTCGGACTCGATGGGTCTGCGCATGAAGCTGGGACACGCATACGGCGGCGGTGACGGCTGTCCTGTGCAGCATCAGGCGGTAGCATTGTAGCAAGCGGCTTTCTCACTTGATGGTGCGAGATTGGAAGGACTCGGGAAGGATGAGGCGGTGCAGTGATCCTCCTCGCGAGTCATGGACGGGCCGTCAAGCCATGGTCAAGCTCCATTGATTCCTTGGCACGCACGTGGATTGGGGATCCCTGCCGATACCGGCGGCATTTTGGGCCGAATCACAGCTCGATCACACACATACATGTACATATATGCACCTACACCATGGCAGCTTCCCGGACATTACGCATTGGCCTCATACCTGGGGACGGCATAGGGCGAGAGGTCATCCCAGCAGGTCGACGGATACTGGAAGCTTTGCCATCGTCGCTGGGCCTGAAGTTCTCCTTTGTCGACCTCGATGCCGGGTTCGATTGCTTCAAGGCGACAGGTATTGCATTACCGGACAAGACTGTCGAGACGCTTAAGAAGGAGTGCGATGGTGCGCTGTTTGGCGCGGTTAGGTAGGTGCAACATCTCGTACAGGCACAGCAACAGAGGTGTGGCATGCGCAAGCAGCATATGGGTTCGGGCTTCGAAACGTCAAGAGCCGTAGAAGCATTCCTTGTATAGGTGGAGGCTGGTCCCCCCATTGGACAGCCTATATACCTCCAAAGACACAGAGCTAAGCTCGGTTGCGATGTGACCAGCATGCAGCCTATGAGCCTCCCACGGCCAGCGAGAATTGGGTCGCAGATCTACCCAGTCCCAATACTAACGCTCAATCTATAGCTCCCCGACAACCGCCACGAAAGGCTACAGTAGCCCGATCGTCGCCCTCCGCAAGAAACTCGACCTCTTCGCCAATGTCCGGCCCGTCAAATCCGTCGCACCTTCACCAGCCTACCCAGACCCAATAGACCTGGTCACTGTCCGCGAAAACACCGAAGACCTCTACGTCAAGGAGGAGAGGACCTACGATACCCCCGATGGCCCGGTCGCGGAAGCAATCAAGCGCATCAGCACCCGCGCCTCCTCCCGCATCGCGACCATGGCAGGCGAGATCGCGGTGCGGCGCGCGAAGATACGGCAGGCATCGGGCGATGGCGGGAGGCAGCCTATGGTGACTGTGACGCACAAGAGTAATGTGCTACCACAGACGGACGGGCTGTTCAGGTCTGCGTCGTTCGCGGCGCTGGCACAGCCGCAGTTCAAGGACGCGGGCGTGAAAGTGGAGGAGCAGATCATTGATAGCATGCTCTACAAGCTTGTGCTCAATCCGGCATACTACGATGTCATCGTTGCGCCGAACCTCTACGGCGACCTGCTATCTGATACAGCGGCGGCACTGGTCAAGAGTCTAGGACTGGTGCCGTCGGCGAACGTAGGAGATGGATTCGCGATTGGGGAGCCGTGCCATGGGTCCGCGCCGGACATTGCAGGCAAGGGCATCTCGAATCCGATTGCGACACTGCGGAGCGTGGCGCTCATGCTGGAGTTCCTCAACCAGGAAGAGGCGGCAGCGAAGATCTACGCGGCTGTGGATGGCAATTTGGCCGATGGGAAGCTATTGACGCCGGATATGGGCGGGTCAGCCAAGACAGACGAGGTGGTCGAGGATGTGATCCGGAGGATGTAGATACAGCGAGCTTCAGCAGAGCGAATTTGTTGTAGGATACAAGTATCAGTGCAACATCAGAGACCGGCTCTGCACATGCAAATCTGTCTGCTCGCCGAATGCGGAATGACGTTTTCGCGTTCCGCATGTGAAAGTCTTCCACGCGCCACTCTGTCGCCATCGCTGGTCCACGATCTTGTTCGCCAAGATACGTCCATCATCAAGTTATTACCCAGCATGGCCGACAAATACGTCCTCTCCGTGACTGCGGGCCCAAGCTACGAAGAGCAGAAGCCCATCTCCATCAACACCGAAGACAGCACACGCATCTCCTCTAACAAACTCACCGCGAGCCTCACCACCCGCATCCAGAACTTCCGCGGCCTCGACGTCCACGGCAGACCATCCGACCACAAGACGAGCCCCTACTTCTCCACCCCCGCCCACACGCACGACCTGTACAGCCTGCAATTCACCTTCACGCTCAAACACGACATCAACGGGCACGACCTCGTCTTCGGCAATGACTTTGACCACCCGATCCGGGACAAGCTCCCGCCGGGCTTCCAGCAGGCCTTCAACATCGCCAAGTGGTTCATCGATCCCGGCCTCTACGGCGACGTGCAGGCCGACGAGCCGTACCTCTACAGCCCGCTCCTCAGCTCCATGAATGTGCTCCGCGTAGGACCGAAGGACGATCGCGAGCAGGAGAAGCTGGAGGAGATCCGGGCCAACGCCACGGACGTGCAGGTGCTAGAGGAAGGCGGTGATGCGGATGGCGAGGCTTTCCGGACAGAGCACAAGGTCCCCGCGGATGCGGCGGCGCGGAAGAAGTACTTCCTGACGGAGCAGCACCTCAAGGACTTCACGTTTGAGAAGGACCGGGAATACCATAACGACTTCTTCAACCCGTACCTGGACTTCAACGACTTCGCACTGCGATTACCGGGGTTCGCTGTGATTCCGGGAATTACGATACCGATTATATCGTATTGGGATGGGCAGCCGCTTCGGTGAGTGACTCTCTTGTCCTTGTGCTTTACTCGCACTGTAGCTTTGTCTGGCTTGTGTCTTGTGGTCGCTGTTCTGACATTTGTGCACAAGCTCACATTCACTCAGATACGTGCTGAAGAACCGGAAGACCGACGAGCCGCTTATGGTCATTGTCTTTTCGTTATTGCCGAAGGAGCAGGTCGAGAAGGACGCCAAGCCCGCTGAGCAGACGAGCGAGGCGACCAGCGTTCCGACTGGCGATGACGATGTGGACTGAGGGGCGTGGAGTGATTGCAGCAAGACTTGCGGCGGAATAGACGTCGAGAACGCCGTGCAGCGGTCCCGATGTCGGACGGGGACTTTGGAGACGAATGACCGTGTCCAAATGCCATAAGAGTGGGGCTCGACGCCATACACAAGGGGCGTATGCATGGGGAAGCGGCAACCACATGAGAGGCAGCGCTCGAGATCTCGGCACGGAGGTGCGACGAGCTGGATGCCTGCTCCCACTTCCACCGCCACCGGGAACGAATCAACGTCGGAGAGATCTCCTCTCGGCACGCATGTGACGGTAGAACAGGCCACACAGATAGATACACAATCATCTCTACGACATGGCAGCATTTCCTAGGCTCGCTCGACCCAGCGCGATCAAGCAGACATGAGTTTGAGCATCGCTCGGTACCCCCCCACCTGCCAGCATCATTGTTCCCTTCGCAACCCATTTGCCCTTAACGCGCTTGGTCCGTGGGTGCTTTTCCGTGGGTGCTTTCCGGTGGATCTAGCATTGATGTGGGCTCTCGTCTCTACGGGTGCACGTTGGACGCGCAGATATGCTCACTCGCGCCCAGTAGAAACCAGTATGCCGTCCGGGAAAGCTGTGAGGCGCGCCCCGAAAGCCAGTCTCGGCTATACCGGAGGCGATGGCGATAGCGATGCTGTGGTTTGAGTCCATATGTAGATATGATGCCAGTCCGATGCTCGTGCATAGATCCCACTCTCTGCTGCGCCGAGTCTGACGGTGCTGGTGTGCATCAGTAGGTCGATGTGATATTTTTACAGATGCTGGAGAGACTGGTCAATAAACTGCCTTTCGCCCTATACTGCGAGATCGCTCCTCGCCGCTGTGTCGGGGGCGATCTAGGAGTGATTCAAGAAGATAGAAGGAGAGGTGCAATTTGATCGACTCAGATTGGATCGTTCGCCAATGAGCTCTAGGTGCTAAGGTAGGGCAGTCGATCATTCTGTGATCCTGTTGAGACAGGGGGGCTCGAACGCGGGCGCAAAAAGAACCGTGACCGTACTTTAGAAAGCGGGTCACGGTAGCAGGGTCAATTGACGAACCACTGCACCAAATCGGGGGTTGATGTGTTCCCCGGTGAGGTGAGGACAACGATTTCGCGCGGTGGATGTATCACAGTCCCCCTGAGGCCGAGGATGTCCCGAACGTAGACAGCGCGGGGGCTGCACTGCGAGTGGCCCGTGGAGCGGTGAGGTGACGGCGGATGGGGAGTGGATTGGAGGATCAGTGTCAACACATCGCTTCGCGAATGTGCGCTGCACACGTCAACATCAGGCACACTTAGCTGCTTCAGTAGCCGTCACCATCTCTACGTTCAGCCCATCTTCGCATTCGAGAAGTCCATCTCGGGGTGCTGCTCCTGGAACTTCCGCAGCATATCCATCTTCTTCTCCTCGTCGCTCGACGGCTTGCCCGCCTCCTTCTGCCGCTGGTCGTACATCATCTTCTCCACCATGCCCCGCGTCTCGCCGTCCAGGTCGCTCAGCTTGCTGTTCTCCGGCGTGATCTTCGAGGTGTCGATCTTGGGCGCGCTGGTGACGACGTGCGCCCACCACTCCATCTTGTTGGCCTTGTCCAGGTGGATGTTGAGCTCCTTGCCGGCCTTGGTCGTCTCGAGCGTCCAGGCGGATTCGTCGGTGACGATGGCGTGCGGGAGGGTGCCCTGAGGGAGGACGTTAGTGTCATTTCGGAAGGGGAACGGATACGAACATACATCTATGATAGGCTCTTGTCCCTTGATGCCAGCCTTGAGGCTGGTCTTGGTGATCTTCACATCGAGATCTCTGCCCTTGATGTTGGCCGGGATTGGCGCAGTGAGGTCGAGGTCACCAATAGCCTGCGTCCATTTGTAAGGCAGGTTGCTCTGCTCCTCTTGCTCCTTCTTCTTTGCCTCCGCATCGAGCTTCTGCCGCTCTTCCGGGGTGGGAGATGAGGGCCTATCAGGCTCGGCCATGTTTGATGTTTGTCGGTGGTTGAAGGGCGGAATGAATCCGCTTCAGATGTGCGTGCCGTCTGCAGTCCGACGATTTGGTCAACATTCACCGAGCCAACCGCCAAGCCGTTCTGTCATTCTCGACCTCTCCTCGCTACGACGGTACCAGGCCTGCGTTGCTGGCTTCCCAGCAGCAGCATGTAGTCTGGATCTCATCAGCAAGTTGTCAGCACTCATGTCCTTGTCCTTCGACTGCCAGTCGCGCCTCCCGCGCCGCCAGGATCTCTCCCGTCACCATGGTCACCTTGATACAGGCATTCAAGACTCCACGGTTGGCTCCGTGGCCGACATCCGCAGGCCACCGCCAGAACAAGGGCGGAGCTTCCATAGTCTAGAGGTGTCCTAGAAACCTCACAGGCTGCATGGCTTCCCCGCCACTACTGGTGATCATACCCGAGATGTGAACCCCAAGCGAAGCCTCCAACGCCAGCAACGCTGCCCAGCTAGCCACAGGCTTGTCCCACGTCAACCAGGCCCCCCTCGAGCTCGAACGTGTATACTCCCGTCGACCGGAGATACGGCTCGCTCGAGGTTATGCGGGGTATCGAGCTGCCGAGAGCTCGTTGATCGTTTGGTCCGGTGGGGCAGCTCTAGACGTGCGCGTAGGGAGAAGCCGAGGGACTCTTCTATCAGGTCGACGCCCTGCCCCGGCTGGCAACCACCAGAATCCAATATCCTCCGTCTCACTACCCAAGCCCAGCCGCACAATCACCGCAATGGCAGCAACGACTACCGTGCTCTACCCCAAGGGGGCCAAGTTCAACATGGACTACTACCTCTCCTCCCATATGCCGCTGGTCGGCAAGCAACTCGGACCCATGGGCCTGACAAGCTGGAAGGTCCTGGACTTCGGATCGGTACGCATGCCCTGAGCTACCGACTGTCGTCTCCGCCCACAGCTGACCAATGACCCACTGCCACCAGGAGGCGGACTTCTGCGTGCAGGCGACGCTTGAGTGGGAAAGCCAGAAGGCATTTGAGACTGCCGCAGCGACGCCGGAGATGAAGGAGGTTCTGGACGATGTGCCGAACTTCTCGGACAAGTCGCCGATGATGCTGCCGGGCGCTGTCAAGGGCTCAGGCTAGAGGAGTGCCGGAGGACGATAGGCACAGTCTATAGGCATTGGACGAATCGGACGGCGTGCAGCGATGTATGTGCAGATCCGACGTTCACTCTGGCTGGGTCACAACTTGGACTGGATGCTGCCCAACGTCTCCGAGACGAAGCTGTCCGGTATCTCCTTGCAATGTGTTGTGTGTGTGCAGATCCGACGTTCACAACGGTGGGTCTCCTTCTCGAACTGTTTCACAATGGTGGGTCTACGACTTGGACTGGACGCTACCCACCGTCTCCGAGATGAAGCTATCCGGCACCTCCTTCCAGAGCGTTGTGTCTGTGCAGGTCCGACGTTCACAATGGTGAGTCTACAACTTGGCCTGGACGCTACCCACCGTCTCCGAAACGAAACTATCCGGTACTTCCTTCCAGAGCGTTGTATCGTTGCTCCGCTCCAGCGTCGCGAGCTTCTTCCTGCGACTGTAGTCAGCGTGTGAGGACCACGTCCTGTGAATTGGGTAAGAACGTACACAACCTCGACATGCTCAGGTGCTCCACCGTGCGCTTGCAATGCCTTGCGGTCGGCATACCTGACGAACAAGAGCAGCTCGTTCGGCGCTTTTGGTCGTGTGAACATGGCGTAAGTCAGGACCCCGGGCTCATTCGCATCGACCCAAGGTAGGAAGGACCTTAGAGTCGTCAGCGGGATTGAATCCCTCCACCATTGAGCCTATGTACTCACTTGAGAACGTCAAGAGCCTGGCCGCGATCAGTGCAGTCCATCTTAGTGACACTGATCAAGACACCCTCCCCCTCCTTGCTGCCCGCACCTCTCGACACGAAGCCCGCAGTCTGGTACCATCCCACCAGCTCCTCGGGCTTGGAGTACAGGCTCTCCTTCTTGACCGTGGCGTGGTACGGTTGGAAGTACACGGGATCGTCGACTTGGCTCTGAAGCGCGGCCTTCGACGTGTAGATCTCGAGGCCGCCGATGATGGGTTGCTCGCCGGGCTTGGTCTTGAACGGCACGAAGTAGGACCACGCGGTGCACTTTGCCTTCGGCTGGTGATAATATTCACGAGCGTTGCGTTTGAGCATGTCGAGACACTACATGGAGATGCTGTTGTTAGAGAGGCTTGGGAAGAGGCGAGCGAGAGTCTTGAAGCATACTCTTTCCTGCTTCGATGCAGTCTCAGGGTAGAGCATGCATAGTAATGCTATGCCATCCGCCATGTTGTCTATTGATCTCTATAGTGAGATTATCGAAGATTACCTGATCGCCATAGAGCTTGATCCAGTGCACTTCAGTAATGAGAGCCGAGCTTGCGTCTTGCCTCGGCCCTCGCATGCTGCACATCTGCCATCTCTTATTGGCGCGGCTGTATCCGAGGCTAGTCGCAGTGCAGACTCTTGGATGCCTGGAGGCCTGGAGGCCTCTTCGTGCTGCTTTCACAATTCCGAGCGACGAAGATCGCAACATCTCCGTACATACCCGCGCTTTGACAATCACGCGACGTCCATATGGTGACATAGACCGCGGAGATACGAGCGGCGATTTGCTGCTGTCGTCCACTACGCCCCTGTGTACCTCATCAACGCGTCCACGTCCACCCGCTGGTAGTACGAGATGTGCCCGAAGCCCTCCCAGAACTGGGCCAGACGATCGTGCGAGACCATGATGAGCTGGGAGGGCGTGTATTGATCTGCGAGCGATGTCAGCCACGAACACCATGCAGCAGTCAGGGTGCGGCCTACCTTCTCTGAAGCCGCGACCGGCGATATGCCCAGCACTCCTCACGATCCTGGCACCCCGGAACGTCTCTTCGTCCGCGACTCGCAGGAAGCCTCCATGGCCGATGTCTGGCGCGATGAAGCTGTACTCTCCGCGCGGTATGTTCGGGTCTCCAGTCAGCTTGATTGCCTCCAGCCTTCCGCTCGGCACGTCGTCATAGTCCGTGATCTCCTGCAGGGTCCGCTGGTACGGCATCTCCGTGAAGCCCTCGAGGACTGAGTGCGGCTCGATGGGCCCATCTTGAACGGACAACGACGCGGCCTGCTCCAACTGCTCGCTGTAGCCCTCTGCCGACACCGGCATCTCCTCTTGTGCACTGGCGTAGCTGCTCCCGCTGCTTGCGCTGCCCCGTCGACCGCCACGGAACCATTGTCGCAACCAATTCGTCCCGCTCGGCAGCGGTCGTTCGTCGCCCTTGTCGGGCTGGATGACGACGAGGAACTCGCACCCGTGGCCGCTGTAGTCGCCGCACCATAGGCCTTGCCAGGGCTTCCGCGGCGTCGGCATGAAGGACTCGGTGGGTAGTGTAGCAAACGTCGTGACGTCCTCGGGCATGCGGATACCCATGCCGCCACCTGCACTCGAGCGCATGTTTGCTGCGAAGTACGGACCAGCCATACCGAGTGCAGCTGACAGGGCTCCGTGCGAGGTCATGATCTCCATCATGCGTGGCGTCCGCCGACCGTTGAATTCGACCCACTTGCGTAGTCGCCAATGGTATTCGCTGACCTCGTCCAGCCTGGTTGGTCGATGGCCGGCTGACTGGTAGCCATTGCTGGTGTCGTTGCGCACCCGTTTGGGAGTGGGAAAGCGCGCGGGTGGCCACACTGCTGTCCCGTCGTGGATGGCGCTTTCAGGCAGCGCTCGACACAGCATGAACGATGAGTACAGGCCCGCTTCTGCCGACGTCTCCATCACGATCTCCTTGCTGTAGCGCGATGGCGATGCGTAGCCTCTGTCACTGGGCTCGTTGTCCGGCTGGTCGTCCGTCCGTACGCTATCCACATCGAGCTTCAGCACCGGCTTCACCAGGTCCAGCATGATCTTCGGGTTGAAGCTGTGGATGATGACCTCGCGGTCCTTCTCCCAGAACTCCAACGTGTGCCGCCCCCTTTGCGCCGTCACGGTGTACGCCGCTATGCATCCCGTCTTCGGCTCATACCGCGCTGCCACCAGCTTGCCTTGAAGCTCCCCATCGCCGAACCAGAGCCGGTGCTTGGCCAGGAACCAGTAGGGATGATGTGCGGCGAAGAGCTCGCGAAAGGTCTTCACCGGCGCACAGTCGCTGATCGATTCGGGGAGGTTGCGATTGACGAGAGGCTGCCATAGCTGGTCGTCGTAGCTGTGAGTGGACAGCGTCTTGCATGTCTGAGCGACCAGCGCAAGGTCGAGCGGCTCCAGGTAGGTGAAGATGTTCAAGATCAGCTCGGCGGGCAGATGCACCAGCCCAGGCGCATCCGCGCTTTCAGGCATGCTGACGACGAGGGCGAGCTTGACGTGCTAGCCTGCCCGGCTTCGATGATATGAGATGTCTAGGATGCCTTGGTGTCAGATTCGGGCAGTCTCAATGTGCGCCAGTGAGGTGCAGAGATGCAAGATGCCAGCGAAGGAAAGAAATGTCCATCTATGCACGTAGGTTCGGCGGTAGGCATGATGACTTCTTCTTTGATCTTAGCCCCGCCACGAGGCCGGAGACTCGTGGTCACGACTGTGTCCCAGAAGGGCAGGTGTGAGAGACGTGCCGCCTACCGACCAGTGACCTCTTCGGCTGCCTGCTGCTCGTCGACCGCGGCTCGTCGCGTAGGACCGCCACATATGCGCCTTCGCGTGATTGATGGCCGATGCGACAGTAGCGGAGCTGGCGCAGCCTGGCCTTGTTGGCGACGGGGAGGGTGAGGGGACGCCCGCCAAGCACGGAAGCTCTCCGCCTCGTACGAGAGACGACACGCTGGCACGTCGAACGCGTCTCCTGTACAACAACCTTTTGAGTTTGAGATGGTCTGCGGCCATTCTTCGGCGATGGGGGACGATGCCAGCAGATCCTCCATTCGCAGGAGGAGCTTGCATGCAGCGTGCATAAGGCGCACCGCATTAGCGCCCCATTTGGCGACATGGCCGTGATCGGACATCCTGTCATACCGGAGGGAGATGGACAACACCACCTGCCGCTCCCGTACAACTACGCAACGTGCACAACCGTCATTGCGCCCAGGCGCTTGGAATCGACGCCGATCAATAGAGGCATATCGCTGACTAGACCTGACACTCTATCCTACGTATTCCACTGACCTGCCTCATCAGGGCATGTAACCCTCTCACAACAGCTGCAGCGTGGCGACTTGTGCGCTCCAGCCTTCCACATCAGCGGTGGACCGGGTGCCTGATGCCGAGATGCGACACGATCCTCCAACGACCATCTTGGCCAATCTGCTGGTCAACAAGGCGCCATGCCCAAACCCCGCGCAGACCACAATGACGGACATGAAAGCGATCTAGCGGGCCGGTCGACTTCACAGCTGCGTATGAGAGGTGTGCTCTGACGTCTTCGAGGTGTCCCGGCTGCATTCAGAAACCTCGACAACGTCCGATCCCAGGTCTGGCGCTTCTTCCGACGGTATTTTCTCATTGCTTCAGCGACCAACGCGAAGTGCTTCAGACGAATGCATCCTTGGTCCGGCTCGAAGCGCACGAATTCGATGCTGCAGATGCGAAGACCAGTACTCTTGGGTAGCTTGCTTAGCTCGCGAGCGAGCTTGACCACATCATCTTCACGCAGCGCCTCGCGGCCACCGAGCCCGATGCGTAGTGACAAGCTGCCGCTCCTGCACGCTGGCTGCCAAACGCGCAGCGCGTCCCGACGAGCCGGTGGCGCAAGTCGGATATGGCGTGCTGGACCCGGAAGCCGGTTGTACAGA
Source organism: Teratosphaeriaceae sp. CCFEE 6253 (assembly GCA_033119285.1). Lineage (NCBI taxonomy): Eukaryota > Fungi > Ascomycota > Dothideomycetes > Mycosphaerellales > Teratosphaeriaceae > Teratosphaeriaceae sp. CCFEE 6253. Next base: position 14,982 of record JAWDJV010000283.1, read on the forward strand.
TGTGATGCGGAATTGTAACTCCGCAACTTGCTGATCCTCTGGTTCAGCTCAGCGGTGGTGAAGCTGCGCTCTTCGCGACGTAAAGCCTCGAGGGCGTTGATGAGGGCATGCGTATACGACCTAGGACCAGGCTGTGTTGCCAGCATATTCCGACCCGTCGCGGCCATGAGCTCGTAGGCACGTGCGTTCCAAGATTGCCGTCTGCCCTTCATGACGTTACCAGCAAAGCAGCAGTCCAGGATGACCAACGTGTCCGCGTCTGCGTCCTCCAACACTCGCTCAGCCTTCGACCAATTAGCGTGCGGCGGGTATGTATCTAACACCGGTGCCGCCTGTTCCTGTGCTGTACCGGAGACGAGTAGCTCGTATGGCTCGTCGCACCGGACAAAGCCATGGCCCGTATAATACACGATCAGCAAGTGTCCCCGACAATCGCCGTCGTGCTCGTGGACGAAATCGACCATCGCCTTATCGAGCTGGAGCTGAGGACGCTTCGGCTTGTCGTCGAGCTGGACAATCCGGACGGTGAATCCAAAGTCTTCTTGGAATATCCTGGCCAGCGGCACAACCTTGGGCAGCCGGTCAGTCCGCGCGGTTCAATAGCAGCCGCTCGGCTTACCTCACTGCGAGCATTGAGATCCTGATCCAAGGCCTCCGCCCAGTGCACAATCAAGACAGCGACGTTCGTGTAGTGGTCGGGTACGCCAAGCTCAACAGGGAGCACAGTCCCCCAGGCCTTCCGTAGCCTAGATGATCGCTCGGCCATCGGCGAGCCATCCGTAGTCTGCATCAATCGTTGAGAGCCGTAGCGATGCAGCAGACTCCGGTTTCTTTATACCACTGACTGCCAATAAGCACCTCATGGGACTGGGGGCCACGCCGTCCGATCGCGTTAGTGAGTCGCAGCAAATGGGAAATCGATAAAGGGGCCTTGTTTAGCCCTGCACAGCAAGCTGCATCGTGGGGGAGATGTTTGGGAGTAAGGCGCTGTGTCATTCGTCTGCTTTCATACGAGCCTGTCGTACTCTGGAGGAGAACGTGTCAGTGCATGAGCGGATAAGGGACCCGTCGATCTGGTCAGACAATTCGTCTAGTGTTCAGGCCCCAATGAGACATGCCTGCTGCCGGCTGGCGGTATTTCCACGGTGTGTCGTTTCACGCCCAGAGCAAAGGAGTCATGCCGGCAAACCGAGCCGTACAGTCACGCATCGTCGCTTTGTCCCTGCCGTCTCCTTACAAGCAGACAGCCGAACAGACCCCTTCCAGGGTTTGGTATAAGTCATATGCATAGCCCGTGCCATAGCTGTGTCTGGTCTGCACTCCCAGACAGCGACCAAGGTGAAGAAGATGCCGGAAACACTGAGATTCATCGAGGCCGCGCCACATGCTGGGACCACTAGCTCCCCGCGGACGATAGGCGGTTTCCGCCCATTGATGCAGGGCCTGGTCAACGAGTCGAGCAGTCCTTCCAAATGGCCGAAGGAGTTGTACAAGTCCAGCGCAAGTCGAGATCCCAATGCACTGAAGGTACCCGTGAGTCTGAAGGTCTGGGCTCGGCATCTGGTGCAATTGTTGGCTGATGTGTTGCAGTTTGCGAAGGAGTACACCACGCTCGATGAGGTTGAGATCGGAACTGCAACATTCAGCGATGGGATCCCGCGAGAGGGTTATCGACCCATATCGGCGAAGAGGACTGGTGAACGCGTCTGGTTGTACAAACTCCGTGACTCGCATGAGAACGAGGTTGAGAACCATGTGTTCCTGCGTGTAGGCGGCGACCCCACTGAAAGAGTGAGGTGTGAGATGGACGTCAGCTGGGTCAGTATGGCGACGAGAATGGTTGTCGACGGCAAGGTGTCCTTGGTGCGGAGTGACTTCATGGTAGCTACAGGGCGGGAAACGCTAATGGGCCGATGGGAATACCAGCTGAAATCAGATGAAGGTCTGCATGGCGGTGGAGCGTGGTACCAATCGGATGACTTGCGGCTCGTCGATGGGCGGTGCAGTGTGTAATACTCGAGAAGCTGCACGCGCGAACCGTGCTTGGGCATCTTGGACGTGCGCCTCCACCACGCTGTGTCACTCGCACTCTAGCCCGGCAGCCGTGTAACAGAGGCCGCACTTCGAGCAATGTGCACCTCGCGACTCTCGTGCTCCGGAGTTAGGTGTAGTGCTGTATCGTCGGACTCATTCCAGTCTTTTGTCGTTATGCTTGGCTACTCCTCTGCACCACGCAGAGAATCGGCACCGCTGTCTCCAACTGTCACAGGGACAACTGCCGCGGCTTCATGCGACTATGATGTCGAAGCAGTCGGCGAGAAGGCTACAATCCGTCAGTACATGTGCAGGCCCGGTGACGAGGCGTGGGAGCTGAGCGTCGTTTGAAGCACGAGGTCGATGGACGATATGGCCCAGGCGAGCACGAAGCGACGCACCGACACCAGCCTCACGCCCATCCGACTTCGTGACAAGGAAGGGTACGCACGAAACCATAACATCACTCTCCATCCCACTCACATCTTCTCAAGTCGAAGAGAACGCCGTTGGCTTCGCCCTCGTAGCCAACTTCCAATCCAGCGACCGCAACTTCCTGCAATACCGCGGCTTTCTGCACCTGCATTCGCGAGCACTCTCGGCATTGCAAGCGGATATAGTCGCTCTTGAGAAGGAGCTGGATAGAATGGACCAGTGGGATATGCAGTGTGAGCTGCCGAACAGATTAAAGTGCTTGAAGCACAAGCGGCGCGATGACTTTGACAGTGTGATGAGCAAGATGCCGCAGGACTACACGGTGGAGTTCGAGAGGACCAGGCCGGAGATTCTGGAGGTGTTGAGAGGGAAGCTTGTCGAGTATGGTGAGCGCATGCACCCTGGCATCCTGTTTGACTTGTTGAGTTGGGCTGACCAAGCCAAGATGAGCTGCTCATGAAGACGCGAGACGTGCACGCTCTTCAAAAGCCTGCGCAGCGCGACTACGACAGCGTGCGCAATTGGTTCGACTCGAAGAAACCGCTGGTCCACGAAGACATGGAGTATGTCTGGCGCAAGGAGGACCTGATCACGCTCCGCGCGGGCCGCGAGAGTGCTGGTTTCGATGGTCTCGTGGAGCGATGCCTGAACGGCGTGGACAAGTTTCTGAGGACATGGTGCCGCTGCAGGATTATACAGGTCGGGGGTGCATACCACACATGTCTCGACGACGCTGATGCCTCTCGCAGCGTCTCTTCGTGACCGAGGAGCTCCGCCAGAAGACGGACAACATCCTGATCCACTACTACGCGCCGCACCGCGTGGACATCCTCGTCAATCTCATGTAAGTAGCAATTGGTGGTGAAGCCCGGCACGTGAGAAATCACTGACAGCATCACCCATTGCGTTCCAGCATCACGGCCATCATCTTCATCCTGCTCGTCGTCCCAGTGGTGATCATGTACACAGGCCAGAACGCGTCCACATCGCCTGTTGAAGCGATCGGGATCTTGATCGTCTTCACGCTGCTGTTCGGCTGCGCGATGTCGGCTCTTACCACGGCGAAGAGGCAGGAGTTGTTTGCGGCCTCGGCGGCGTATTGTGCTGTCTTGGTCGTGTTCGTTGGGAACTTGGGAGTGCAGCAGGTCCAGATCGTGCCGGCGTAGAGTACATCAGCGTCAATGGTGAGGTCGTCTTCCGCCAGTAGATTCCTGGGCCAGACCAACGAGCTACGTGCATTCCTGGCTTGGTACGTCTCCGCTTCACCGCCAGCAATGAGCGCGCCGCTCCAATTGCCGCGCAAGCACACGCCATGCGCGGGACGGCGGTGGCGAAACTTGATGGAGGTGAGGTGGGACGAGGCTCAGCCCTGCGGACGACAGGGTTCAGACGTGCCCCGGCAACCGGATGTTGACGCTGCGGGCCGAGTGCAGCTGTCGACGCCCAACGGCCGTCGACTTGGAGAGCTCCGAGATGCATTAGCTCGAGACGACATATCCTGGAATCGTACACTTGCGGCAACGAAGTCTATCGCTATCTCCCACCGCATCTATCGCTGGCGCACACGACGGTGAAGAGCATTGCATCGACGGACAATCCACTACGACAAACCACTACCCCGCCAATCAACACAACGATCGATTCACTGCCCGCGCACCACCGCCCTCTCCGCCACGCATGATACCACACCACCCCACCGTCTAGCGCTCCGGCGCTGCCGCTGCCATGTCCACTGCCGCACTCTCCCCCGCCGGCAGCAGCACCTACTCCTCCAACACCCTCCACGTCGGCGACGGCACCTGGGACTCGTCCCGCGATGACTTCCTCCTCCCCAACCTCGTGGGCTTCAACTTCGCCACGATGCAGTACAATGGCATGGGCAACCGCTTCCGTGACCTGCCTGGGTACCACCGCCTCATATTGGGACACGGAATTCTGGCCGCCATCACCTTCCTCGGCATCCTGCCTGCGGCGATATTCGTGGCGAAGTTCTACCGGAGCAACCCACGGATGGCAGTGAAACTCCACGTATACCTGCAGATAATGGTGGTGTTTCTGAGTACGGTGGTCCTGGTACTGGGCTGGTTCGCGGTGGGTCCCGAGCGAAGTCTCACGAATCCGCATCATGGGATTGGGGTGGCGATCTACGTGTGCGTGATGGCGCAGTTCCTATATGGGTGGCTCATGGCGCGCCTGGAAAGGAATCGGAAGAACCCCATGGCGTTGACGCGGACGCCCTTAAAAGTCTGGTTGCATAAGCTCTTCGGGCGGAGTATAGCGCTACTGGCGTTCGTGCAAGTTGCGCTGGGTCTGACGCTGTATGGAAGCCCGAGGGCGCTGTTCGTGCTCTATGCGCTGGCGGGGGCGTTGTGGGGGATCGCATATCTGGTGCTGGATCGATGGCACTTTGAGAAGAGACCGGTGCGGTTTGGGTTGGATGGTGGCGAGGAGTTCTACTCGGACTATGGGAGCTACTTGTCAGGGTCAAGAACGGACTATAATAGGTCAGGTGCAGGAGCTGGGCCACCACGGGAACGAGAACGCAGTCACTGGGGCAGGAACATTCTTGTCGGGGTTGGTGCGGCTGGAGCCATTGATGCGATTAAGCGCCGCAGCAGTGAGCGGAGTGCACGACGAGAGAACAGAGAGACTGAAGGTGATCGGCGGGAGCGACTCGAACAGGAGGAGATGGATGCCGAGCGAAGACACAGAGGTCCTCCAGGGATGGCACCTTCCGGAGCTCCATCATCGAGGCCATCGAGCCGGCCACCACCTGGCGTGGTGTACGGTGCAGGCAATGTGCCTATCGTGGGAGCGATGGCGGGCAATCAGAGACCGCCTAGCATGACACCCAACCGCGCACGGGCCGAAGAAAGCAGACTCAGCCCAGAGTCCTGGGAGGAGAATGAGAAGTACGGCGAACGGCCAGCGAAGCAGCACTCCTGGCGGGATCGTCTCCTGGGAGCCGGTGCAGGCTTTGCAGCTTTCGAAGGAGTGCGCCGGGTCTTCAGTCGGGGACGACGAGATGACGATTACGTGGATGACAACTACCTACCGCCGCATGGCGGGAATCACAACATGGTCAGCCAAACCGATGTGTCGCGCGTCGAAGCCGGGCAGGTACCGATGTCACCCGATGACCCACGGAGGCGGGAGCGGATGAACCTGGCAGGCGTGCAGCCCATGACACCTACCGCCACCCCATCACGAGGGCCGAGGAGACTGGCACCAAGCGTTGACTCGCTCGACTATGACGAGGACGAAAGCGTGATGACGCCTCCGCCCGGTGCACTCCATACACGCCAAGGCGATGACGGCCATACCCTCCGCAACAGCGTGGCGTCGATGGGTGCCATCGCAGGTTTCCGGGAATGGAATCGCCATCGCAAAGAGCGGCGGGAGCGACAACGCATGGACCAGCTACGGCAGCAGGAACTTAATGATGAGACGTTATACGACCGGCGGACGAGTCAGAACTACCCGCGCCCGCAGGACGTCGGTGGTGGGAGACGCCCAAGCGTGGGTAATACGGTGACGACGGGCACCGATGTATTTGATCATGATCCGGGCTTTGCGGGTAGCAATCCGGAGTTGGCGAGACATGGACATGGAGGGAGGCCGGGAGGGGTGAATACCATGCAGCCTCCGCTTCCTGCGACGGCGGGGAACGTGTACTCGAGCTCCTCGCACAGGGTGGATGACACGACGACGCAGGGGTACCAGCTGCCGCCTCCGCCGCCAGGACCGCCACCTGGAGGCATGGGCTTGCCGCCTCCGCCTGCTGGTCCACCGCCTGGAGGGTCGAGCTACAGGCCGCCAGAGCCAGGGAGCCTGCAGATGCCGCAGGGTGCTGTTGAGCCGGACCCTTCAAGACTAATGTCGAGCGAGAACGTGTCGCATCAGTCCACCTCCACCCACCACCCGGTCCGGGACACAGCTGCGGGTGCTATGGCAGGTGCCGCCGTCGCCGAGCTCGCGACTGACCGACATAGACGGGACTCCGAGAGCCAGTCACCTTCGCGGTATCACTCGCGCCAGGACTCACGCACGCGGCTGCAGAGGCGGGATAGAAGAGGTAGCACGGCTTCCGGGTCGGTATCTCAGATCAACACCAACACGCTCTCCTCCAACGCGGGCCCCGCGAGCCCCTCCGCAGCGGTGAAGGTCAAGATGCACGGCGACGGGAAGCACGTCACCCTGCGCCGGCTCAGCGAGCAAGAAGCCGAGGCCGAGCGGGCTGCGCGTCGAGCGGAACGACAACAGCGGCGCACTGGAACTGGTCGGCGACGGAGCAGCGAGATCTCGTCTGCGGGGGGCGCGGAAGACGAGAGTGTGCCGCCGGGTTCGAACCAGCGATACCGCCGTCAAGGCCGAGGCGGGGTGGTCAGGAGATCGAGCGACCAACCCATCATGAACGTGCCCATCCCGCCACCCTTGTCCTCAACAGCCGGCTCTCACCGCCCTCCCTCCGAGCTCAACCTTCCTCCGGCGACTGCGCCTGCGCGGCCGATGGCAAGTCAGTCGATCTCGCCGCCTGAGGACGGGTACGGAGGGGGTCTCAGTCCGCCCGCGCAGGGGGGGATGGTCAGTGGGAGTGGGATGACAAGTCCTGGGGAGGGCGGCGATATGACGGGGACGGATGTGAGTGCCTTTGACAACAATCGGCGGCGGCGCAGGGCGGAACGGGCGAGGAGGCTGGAGGCTGCTCGGGGCGCAGGAGGGCGAGGTGGGGGGGAGTTTACGTAGGACATTGGGGATGAGTGATACCCGGGCATATAGAATGCAGCCGCTTCCGCGCCGTCTTCCACCTTCTCTCACGCTCTTCTGCAAATGGGCGGAAGCACAGTGAACAGCCCCATGTCAGGACAGAGATTCATGTGATGGGTGAACCGCCGTCGGGAGAGCAGGCGCGCAGAAGTTGGGGACACGGCATCAGCCGTCCCTCTTCCTCCGGGTCCATCCGTGCGTTCCCGGGATCCCGCCGACGAAGTCGCCGACCTCAAAGCTCTCCTTTGCCAGCCATTGGATCCGCACACTCGCCCAACACCATGAACACGATCAAAGTCGCCCGCGTGGCTCTCCGAGCGCGCCCGAGCGCCGCAATCCGGACGGTGAGGCGTGGCTACGCGGATGTCGCGCCGGACAAGCTACGATTGAGTCTGGCGCTGCCGCATCAGGTATGCCACCCAGCATGCGGCTCCGCGAGCAAGGCCTAGGATGTCAGTGAAATGCTAACGTTTGTGCGATCAGGCAATCTACAAGTCGCAGGACGTGTACGTCTTCACCGCCCCTAGAGATCGCGCAGCACAGCACGGACAAGAGCAGGGAAGGAGCACTGACAGTATGGCCGCAGCGTCCAAGTCAACATCCCCGCCGAGTCTGGAGAGATGGGTGTTCTGGCATCCCACGTCCCGTCAATCGAGCAGCTGAAGCCTGGTCTTGTGGAGGTCATTGAGGAGTCGGGTGGGAACAAGCAGTTCTTCTGTACGTGACCGCGGACCACGAGCTTGCCAGCAAGCCCCAGAGGACATCGCGACGAAGAGAGACTAATGGGTACAGTGTCGGGCGGCTTCGCGACCGTGCAACCCGGCTCGGGCCTAAGTATCAACGCGGTCGAGGGCTACCCGCTCGAGGATTTCAGCGCCGAGAACGTGCGGAACCAGATCGCCGAGGCGCAGAAGATTGCGAGTGGAGGCGGGAGCGAGCAGGACAA
>JAWDJV010000284.1:0-23034 GCA_033119285.1 Teratosphaeriaceae sp. CCFEE 6253
ACGACATGTCAGTCTGTACGCAGCCGTCCAACCTCGTGGGCGACGCAGAGTGCTGGCGCAGCAGGCGTACAGTATCAGCAAGGCAGCGGGGATGTGTGAAGGGATGGTGTACTATCCTGTTGCAGTGCCTCCAAGCTACATAGTCGCCTCGTCACGGCGGATAGGTGCACCAGTGCATGGTCGGTGCCAGGGGCACGTCCACGCTTGCAACAGACCTCTTCGCTGATCCACAGACTGCCTTGCGGCCCTGTGCTCGTACTGTATGCCTGTAGCAAGCTCACCCTCCTCGTGCCTCCGTCAAGATCGGGCATGACCGTGCTGTCTTCGTGCAGCCATCACCTTGGGGCAGGCCTGGCCTTCTTCTTCGGCATGAACGGACTAGCCGCCGGCTTCTTCTTGACGCCCTGTGGCACCGCAGAGGGCGCCATCCGCGGCTTGACAGCACCGTTGACCCGGTCGCGCTGCCTGTCCTCTGCCCCAGAGGCGTTGGAAAGGGGTGTTTCACCCCGCGACCGTGCCCCATCGAGGGAGGGCGCCGCGCCCCCTGTGCCACTGGCGATGGATTCGGCGTCGGTGGCGGCGGGCGCGTCTTCCATATCGACGTCCTCCTCGGCGGTCTCGGGGCTGGCTGGCCGCTTCCTCGACAAGCGGTCTTCGAAGCGGTACTGCACGCCTTCCATCTTGTCGGGGTGTGGTGCTGGCCGAGACATTGCTGATGTTGCCGCTGCCGCAGGCCTGCGTGGATCTGTACCCGACGTTGACGCCGTCCTTTCCGACGGCCGCCTCGGATCGATCGTCCTAGCCGGCTCTGCCGCTCGTCCCGCGGCAATGCCGGCAGTTCCGTCCGCGACCGGGAACTCCCTCGACGGCCTAGCAAGCAGCGCCAGAACATTACCACCCGTCCACTTATCCCTCGCCTTCGCGTCCTCGACCAGCTTCCGCCAGAAAGGTCCTCTCATCAGACTCTCCGAGTTCCCCAGCACCCACAAGCTGCTCTTCGCTCGCGTCAACCCGACGTTCATCCGGCGCACATCATTCAGGAACCCGATCCCGCCCCCGCCGCCCGGCGACGCGCGCACGCACGAGAAGATGATGATCTCGCTCTCCCGCCCCTGAAATGCATCCGTGGTGTTGAATTCGACGTGCTCTGCAATTCCGGCACCAAAGCGCTGCGTGAAGCGGTCGCGCAGCAGACGCAGCTGCGACTTATACGGCGTGATGACACCCACCCGACCGATGTCCTCCACCGCGTCGCCATAGTCGGCCGTCAGCCGCTCGTACAACGCGATGGCGACCCCGACCTCCGCCACGTTGACCAGCGAGTGGCCCTTGGGCGCCGCGTGCTGTTGGCCCTGCACGTCGAAGAAGCGGTACGGCGCGAGCAGCGCGCTGCGGTGCCATGGCTTGCGCCGCAGCGCCTCCATGTCTTTGCCGTCTTTCAGCAGACCATCGTAGAAGGTCCGGCTCGGGAAGGCGGAGATGGCCGGGTGCATGCGGTACTGCGTGTCCAGCAGGTGCACCTCCGCGGGGTCATTGTTCTGCATGCGGACGAAGAGACTCTGCTCGTACTGGAACCGCGCGGCTTCCTTGCTGAAGACGGTGGGCGGCAGCTGTTTCGGGTCGCCGACGAGGATGCATTTAACACAGCCGTACTTCAGCGGGATCAGCGAGCTCATCTCCACGCACTGCGCCGCCTCATCGATGACGACCGTCTCGAACTCGATGTTCAGCGACTGGAACATGTCGTGCCCGGAGCCGCTGAGGGTGGCGCAGATGACGTGGGCCTCGTCCAGGACGGCCTGCTGGGCGCGCTTGCGATTGAGCTCGGCCTCCCGCCCTGCATTCCGCTCCTGGTCCTTGACAGCGTCAATCTTGATCCCCAGCTCGTTCTTCTTCCTGCGCACGGCCATGAGGTCATTCTCCAGCACGGTGGCCTCCCGCCCCTTCACCTCCCCGCCGGCCTTCTTCTGCACCAGCTCCCGCAGCGCCGCGGAGACCCGCTCATGCTCCTTGAACAGCTCCGCAGTCTTGGCCCGCATCGCCTCCCTCCCCTCGTTCCCCGCGAGCTTCTTCGCGACCAGCTCATCCATCGTCACATCCATCACCTGCGAGTTGATCGCCTCGCTGCGCCCGATGCGCACCACATTGATCTGATGCCGCCGGCCATTCCGCGTCGTCACCCCCCCCTTGAGCCGCATAACCAACTCATCCACCGCCGCGTTACTCGGCGCACACACCAGCAGTTTCTTCGCCGCGCCATCCCCACCGGACGCCTGCTGACCCGCCGCCTTGGGCACATTGATCTTCGTCGCACCCGCCCCCCCCACCCTCGGCGTCTGACTCAGCAGCCCCCCCACAATCGCTACAATCGTCTTCGTCTTCCCGCTCCCCGGCGGGCCCTGGATGAGCGAGAACCCCTCATTCTCCAGCGCGCCCTGGATCGCCTCGCCCTGCGCGCGGTTGACATCCCACACCCCCATCAGCCCGCGCACCCGCTCCTCGCTCGCCGCGAGCCGCCGGCTCGGCGCCGCGCGGATGATCTGCGTGCAGAGGTCGTAGTACTGCAGCGCCTGCAGCGCGCCGTACTCCCGCTCCAGGGGCGTGATGCTCTGCACCTTCAGCCCCCAGACGGCGGCCTGCTGCGTCAGCGCCGGCGCGAGCGACGAGCCGAGGACAAGCTGGTAGACGAGCTCGACCTGCGCCTTCTGGCGCTTGAGCTTGCCGATGCGGGCTAGGCAGTGCGGCGCGGTGCCCTCCTCAGCGGGACGCCGGGATTTGGAGAGCAGCACGATGTCGCCTTCTTGCAGGCTCAGCTCGCGCTGCTCCGCCGCCGAGCACATGCTGCTGATCTCGATGAAGTTGTCCACGTTGCTCCGGCTCAAGACTTTGATCTCGTACGGCTTCGCCATGTTCTCCTCGCGCGCGCGGACGAGACCCTGCCACGCCTCGAGGGTGAGTAAGGGCTCGAACGTCGCTTGGTACGACGTCGGGTCCGCGTAGGCCGGCTTCACGCCCTGGAAGATATGCTCGTTGGCGCCGGGCGGGTAGTCGCCGTCGTGGAAGAAGTCCCACTTGAGGATCGTGCGGTGCAGGTTCTGCAGGTCCGGGGCCAGGCGGGCGCGCATGTCCTTCAGACTGCGCGTGGTCCGCTGGATCCGCGTCGGGCCCTTCTTGACCTCGGGCTTCAGCCCCGCGGTCTCGAAGCCGGGCCGCTCGATCTTGCGGCGCTCCTTGGTCTTGCTCGCGCCGAACAAGTCGTCCAGATCGTCCTCCTCTTCCTCTTCTTCCTCGTCACTCGACACCATCACATTCTGCCCCTTCATCGCATGGTCCTTCCCCAGATCGCCCAGCCCCACCACGCCGCTCCCCGCGCCCAGCTTCTGCCGCGCCAGCGCCTCCGCCTTGGCCTTCTTCTGCGCCTCCATCTCCTGCTTCCGCCGCAGCAGGAACCCCCCGCTGTCCTTGCTCTCCTGCTGATGCTTCTGCGCCGCGCGCTGCATGGCCGGCATAGACGCCGCACTCGCCACCGCCTTCCGCTGCTTGAACGCCTCCGCGCCCTTCGACGCGCCCGCAATCAAATCCGCGTAGGCCTTCTCGTGCTCCCGCTCCACCGCGCGCCGGCTCTTCGCCGCCTCGCTCTTCGTCGCCCAGGCCTCGACATCAATCACACCGGCCCTCGGCTTCCCTCCCCCCACAACCGGCGTGCTCCTCCCCGACGCCTCGCTGCCCCCCTCCTCCAACAACTCCACCCCCAAGTGTCTCTCCAGCGCCCTCTTCAGCTCCGCCTTCTGCGGCCCGTTGAGCCTCGTCCGGATCTTCTCCGTCCCCTCACTGCACACGTCCCGCAGCACCCCGACCGCCTTCCCCTCCACCTTGACCCCGACCTCCTTCAGCCGCGCCAGAATCTTGCACGTCAGACTCACCGCCTTCTCCACCAGATAGTCATCCCGTAATCTTAACCACTTGACCACCTCCCCAAACGCCTTCGTCGGGTGCCTTAGCAACTTCAACCCCACCTCCCTCTCCCTCTCCCCGCTCCCTTCACCCCCTCCACCCCCTCGCAGCAGCGTGCCCGCGATGACGGAATACTGATCGAACGCGTAGTCGGCCAGATCCATCGTCGCCCGGCAGAAATTCTGCAGCGTCAGTTTATCGTAGCCCAGATTGCTCCACGGCTCCGTCTGCCGGAAGACCATCTCCAGCGCGCTCCACGTGCTCTCCCAGAAGCCCTCCAGCGCCTGCAGATCCCCCGCCGCCTCGACCGTGGCAGACCGCAGGAGCCCGTCCGAGCTGTCGCACAGCACGCTCATGACGTCCGCGTTGACCGTCAGGAACGAGCGCGCGGGCGCGAAGAGGCCGTGCCGGGTCAGCGTCGCCTGCGCCGCCGTGACAGCGGACAGCGTCAGCGGCAGGAACGCCTGCACGAGATGCCGCAGCGTCGCGCGCCGTCCGTCCTCGCCCGCCAGCGTCTTGAACAGCGTGAGCGTCGCCTGGTGCACCTCTTCCGCCCCGCTGAACAGCAGCGCGACCAGCGCGCACGCCGCGCCCGGGTCCTGGAACATCTCGACCAGCTGGTCCGGGGTGGAAGCCTCCAGCCGCTCCAGCATCTCCCCCCGCACGATGCCCACGAGCTCCTTCAGCGCCGCATTCCACGCCCGCGTCGGCTTCTCCGCCATGCGCACCTGCCGCTCGCTAAACGCCGCCAGCCCGAGGAGGCCCGGCGTGCCCTTCAGCATGGCCGTCGCGAGGGCGAGGTGGCCCGGTTTCAGCAGGCGCGCGCCGCTGCGCCAGATGTCGAGGGAGGAGATGGCGATCTCGTGGTCCAGCGCGTGGGTGCGCTCCAGCACGCGCCGGCTGTGCGCCAGCGCGCCGACGTCGAGGTCCAGCAGCGCGGGCAGGATGTCCAGGCATAGACTCTCCGTCTCGTCGAGCGCGACTTCCACTTTCGCCTGGACGCCCTCGAGCTCCTGCAGCAGGGGCGCCAGGTGCTCCTTCCCGATGACCTCGATGAGATGCACCACCACCGCCCCGCCCCGCAATTTCGCCACGCTCGCAATCGTGTCGAGCAGCGCGCGCAGCCCGGCCTTCCACGCCGCCGTCCGGCAGTCGCTCGAGTAGGAGTCCCGCTGCAGCACATGCAGCAGCTGCGTGAACACGACGCGCATGGGCGGGACCAGCTGCGGTGCGGGGATGCTGCGGATGAAAGGCGGGATCCACGTGAACTTCTCGTCCAGGCACAGCGGCTCGGGTACGTCTTCCTTCGCGGTGCGGAGGAGGCGCTGCAGGACGGGGCTCGAGAGGATGCCCTCGGCGACGTGCTGCCCGTTGATCTTGCCCATCGCGTCCCAGAAATCGACCGGGGAGAGTTCGAGCAGGCGCTGGATGGTGGCGAGGAGGTCGGAGAAGTGGCCGGCGTCGACCTGCCAGTGCTCCATGGCGAGTAGATAGATGTTTGTCTCCATTGGCCGCAAATGCGTCGTCACGAGCTCCTTGGTGAGCTTGGTGGCGATCAGGCGCATCGCCCGCCAGAACGTCGCCAGGAAGGGCAGCTCGAGCGCGACGATCGTCACCCGCGCCGCGGCGGCGAGTAAGTAGGGTTTCACGGCGTACTCGAACTCGGGCCCCGTCAACGGCCTCTTGATGCCCGCGAAGTTCCTGTGCGCCCAGCTCGCGCGCTCCGGGTTGTGGCTGAACAGCAGCGCGCCGATCCCCGGCGCGTACATGGGCAGCTTGAGCTTCGTCTTCGTCTGCAGCAGCTTGAACGGCTTGTCGAAGTGCTTCTCCAGCTTCGCCTCGTGGGTGATCAGGGCGGAGCAGTTGAGCGCTTCGAAGAGGGCGTACATGCCCGCATCCCCCGCGGCCTTCAGTCCGCGGCCCGCGGGTGGCAGGTCCAGGAGGGTCTCGGTCAGGGCGTCGAGGTTGGCGGTGACGCGCTCGAGGTTCAGGGCGTCGAAGCGGAGCATGAAGGCCGCGACCTCGTCGGCGCTGTACTGGGACTCGAGGTAGGCCTGCAGCTGGACGCGGGCGCGGTGAAATTCGCGGATGCAGATGTCGCAGCGGCTCAGCTGCACCTTGAGGCCGGACTTGAGCGCGTTGGAGTAGGGCGCCGCCTCCGGTCCCTCGTAGGCGAGGATCTGGCAGGCCTCGAGGACGGTCTGCCGGAGGGTCTCGGCGTCGCGGATCTTGGCCAGGCGGTGGGCCTTGGCGGGGGGGAACTCGGTGGGGAGGGCGGCGAGCACGTCCTCGTCGAAGTAGCGGCCGTCCTGGTCGGCGTGGGCGCAGGGGCAGAACCAGTGGATGGAGGGGTCACGGGTGGTGACATCTCTGCGAGGAGTGTTAGCGAAGGCGGCGGGGGCCGTGGATGTGGGAAGGGTGACACGTACTGGACTTTCGCCACGATCTCCATGGTGGCGGAGGGTGGTGGTGCGCTTGCCGCGGCGGACAAGTGCGAGATGTGGTGTGTCCTCACAGTGAGGACCGAACCTCAGCTCGCGGCCTTAGATGGCGCGGTGAGGCAGGGTGGAGAAGTGAATGCTATCTAATGCACGCCTGCCACGCCCGTTTCCATGCCTCGCGTGAGTGTCACGGGACCGGTTCCTGGCCCTCGCCTCGTCACGAGCACGACAGTCGAGTGTGCACACTCGACCCACTCGTCACGTCCGTGGGAGATGTGAGGGAAGGGATGTCTTGGCGTCAACAATGGCAGCAGTGAGAAGCTGAAGCTGACAACAAGTGAGTGTCTCGTGGCTTCCGCTTCCCGCCGCTGCAATGCTCGGGCGTCTCTCGGACTTGTTGCCTGGCGCGCTGCTCCGTCACCGGAGCCCGGAGTATGGAAGGGGATACGGGGGGTGGAGAAGGGGAGGAGATGTACACATGTGTGTCTCGAGAGAGGAAGTCGATCTTTGGAACGCGGACACTACCGGAGATCGGCCGACGCGTGGGGAGCGCGTCCCGGCGTCATCGTGCAGCTTCACTTCGCTCGTAGCAACAAACACATGATAGATGCAGCCACCTGCAGGCTGCTGTAGCAAAGGCTTCGAACCCACGGTAGGCTATACACCCCACTCCCTTCTGCACAGCCATCACTCCAAGCGACATCTCCCGATTCCACCAGCCTCCTCGCGCGGATACAACGACATATCCATCCCAGGCAGCAGCCGCATGGCATCGAACGAGCACCCCACCCCCACCACCGCCATGGACCCGCCCGCCTCCCTCCTCACCCTCCCCACCGAGCTTCTGGACCGCATCGCCGCGCACCTGGACTGGGACCGCGCCGCCTCGCTCCTGCCCGACCGGCCCTCCCTCTTCGCCCTCTCCCTCACCACCCGCCACCTCCGCGCCGCGACCCTCCCACTGTTATTCCGCCATGTTACACTGGCACTGCACTGGGACAACGGAGTCCTGCTCACCCCGGCATTGTATAATCTGCGCCGGGAGCGCCCAGACTTGGCGCGGCACATCCGGGCTGTGGTGGTGCGGAGTCGGGTCGGCTACCCGGTGGGCACGCGGGCCGGGGACGGGCCGGCGGAGTTTCGCGTGCCAGATGATGTGGATACTTGGCTGGATCTGGGCGAGTCGGGACGGGGCGGGGATGAGGGCGGGGAGGGGCGGTGGTTGGGCGAGGTGGGTGCGGCGCATCGGGGACGAGTGGAGGGGGCGGTCGATGCGCTTTGGGATGAGGTGGTCGGTGTGCGTGAGGTAGCGGTGGAGGCTGCGGTTGGCGATGCGCCCCTGCTTGCATCAAGGAGCAGTGACAGCGACTTTCCGCCCGCCTCACCCGACAGCATGCACGCAGTTGACAGCGACGCCATGGACGTGCCTGCCCAATCCGCCGAAGCCAGAGTCCGCGCGCTGATCTCCTCCATCAACGCGCAGCGCACCCACCTCCAGCGGCGGCAAATCACTCATCGTCGCGGCGACAACTCGGACGAGGATGTCTCCGGCCCCCACTCACCGCCCACGATCAATAGCCCGACCACAGCCACCATGACATCACCCCCAGGCAGCTCCCTCGCCGCCAAGACTCACGACCTGCAGCACCTCCAGCGCCACAAGCTGGCCCTCGACGCCCTCGCGACCCTCATGCTCTGCCTCCCCGCCACCCTCACCGATCTCGTCTTCGAGGAACCGTCGCACGGCCAAGAGCAGCAGCCCTGGTGCCGCTTCGCCCACCACCTCTTTGCCATCACCGCGCGCGTCTTCGGGCCACAGCGCCTGCGCTCCCTGACTATGGCCACGTCCTCCTTCACCGGCGGCGCCGGCGCAGCAGCAGCGCAACGCCGCATCCTACGCAGCCGCTTGATTCCGAGCGCCAGCATCCTTGCACCTGGCGTCAACGCTGAAGACGCCACGCCGCAGTCCGCCCATCAGTTGACCGCGCTGAAGAGGCTGGTTCTGGCCAACGCAGCCTCGCCCCCGGAGAACATCAACAGGCACAACGCGCACCCCCCCGCCACACTCTTCGCACCCTGGGATACCCCCGCCCTCCACCCCCACCTCACCCACCTGGAACTCTGGAACCTCTCCCTGACCGACGACGACGTCGCGCCCCTCGCGACCTTCCTGTCGCACTTCACCGCGCTGAGAAGTCTCCTCGTCAAACAACCATGCTACGCGACGGCGGGCGTCCCCAGCCGCATCTACCCCCACGCGACCTCCAACAACGCCCTCCTCGGCGCCCCCATCCTCCTGACCCTGGCCCTCGCCCTCCGCCGCGCGCTCCCGGGCACCACGGACCTCACCCTCGACAACCCGACCTACGCCCTCCTCCGCCAACCCCCCGCATCCTTGCCCCCCTCCGCACAAACCTGGCTCGCGGCCCACGCCACCCGGTCTGACGCCCCCCCGATCGACTTCCAGAGGGAGGAGCGGCTGGCGGAGGACTTTGAGTCCTTCCTCCCGCTGTGGGAGGCGGAGGACGGCGCGCGCGGCGCTGCGGCCGGGGAGTGGCGAAGGGCGTTGGGGGGGGAGTTGGCGGACCGGGCGATGGGGGCGCGGGGGAGGGTGTTTGAGAATGTGCGGCGGGATGGGGGGGTGATTTATCCGCTTTGAGCGGGGTGAGTCTTGGCTGTTGGTGCGCGTATGTGGGTGCATTGATGAATGGTGGGTTCTGGGTAGATGAGGGGTCTTACCGCGCTTGTCCGCGGATATGGGGGACAGTCTGGTCGGGGCGGTGCGGCCTCGTGAAGTAACACCGGGTCTCGGCCAAGACTGGACGGGAACGAGCACAGAGGACTGGCTTGGCGTTGTGCGGGCGCGACGAGCGGTGCGCTTGCAGCACACGAGCGGACCGGTTACCCGTGCCCAGGGCCGCAGACTGGAGATCTCGGAAGCTAACCACGACGAGTGACGCCTCGCAGACTGAGTACGATCTACCACTGGGAGCCACGCGGCTGCTCGGTGCGGACGTCGAGTAGTTCCAAATAGTGAGCTTTACTCCACAGACTTGTTCCCGTACCGGGCGGGCAAGGTGAGACGATCCGCGAGACCAGGACAACCCACAAGGCACCGCCGACATTCTTCACGGCCAAACGCCGAAGCCACACCAGCCGTCTCCCCCCACGTCCCCTACCGCCTACGATTGACGAACCTCCCCATGAAGGCCCTGGGCTCCACGCCCCCATCCTCAAACGCGCCCGCGAAGGCCTCGACCCCCAGCTCCACCCCCTCGTCCACGGAGCAGTTCTCCCACCGCTGCATCAGCCGCTTCTGGCTCCGGATAGCCTGGGGCCCCATCCCCGCGATCCGCGCCGTCCAGTCGGCCACCACCGCATCCAGCGCGGACTCATCCTCCACGACTTGCTCCACCAGACCCCAGTCCGCTGCCGTCTGGCCATCGATGTTCTCGGCGAGGTACAGCAGGCGCCGCGTCCGGCCCATCCCGATGAGACCGGGAAGTAGCGCGGCTTCGACCACGGAGGGGATCCCGACTTTCACTTCCGGCATCCCGAACGTCGATCCCGTCGTCGCCACCCGCAAATCACAAGCGGCCGCGATCTCCAACCCAGCGCCGAGACAGAACCCGTGCACGCGCGCGATGACCGGGACAGGGATCCCGCGGATCGCTTGGCAGGCGCGGTGCACCCGCGTGATGAACTCTCTCGCCTCGGCCGCGGACCCGAGGGCGTGCATCTCGGTGATATCCGCGCCGCCGATGAACGACGGCTGTTTGCCCCGCGCTGTGGGGCCGCCGGTGAGGACTACGGCGCGGAGGGTGGGGTGGCGGGAGAGGGTCTCGCAGGTTTCGATGAGTTGGGTCAGGAGGGGGGTGCTGAGGATGTTGAGTTTGGCTGGGTTGGAGAGGGTGAGGGTCGCGGTTGTGTGGCCTGGAGAGAGCTCCTTCATCGTTGTCGAGATGCCTGGCGCTGCTGGGGAGTGGGTAGATGCGGACGAGTAATGCCGTGCCGAAGTGGGTTGAAGGCGATTGATGATTGGTCTTGGCCTGATTGGTGCCACGGGGATTTGCGTAAGCAGCGCTGGGACGGAGAATCGCCATTGTGATCCCTGGGAGGAAAGATGTCTGCTGTGGATCGCGCCAACGGCTCGAGGTCTATATGCCATACTGATCACGCGACGCAGGCGTCCAGCGTCGTAGCCGAGATGGCCAGCGATGATAGTCTGCAGACGAGGCCTGTCAATTCCACCATCAACTTCGTTGCTCAATGTGCTTGGATGTTCTGGCTTTGTGTTGGCGACTCGACGCAGTCGTTCGCAACAACGCACCCCGGGGAGCCTCCGACCAGCGGCCCGAGGTACACCGTGGTGGTCCCCAGAGTCCAGTCTAACCTCAATAGGAAGGCACGGACGCCGGCCTACATCACTAGCATTATTAACAGACACGAATGGATGTGCGTTGACGTCTGGAACACCAAAATTGGTCGACCGGGCGTCGCGGCTACATCAGGAGATATGCCAAGGCCTTCACAACGAGAGAATACTTCCGGCCCCCAAAGCATCTCAATGGGAGCATTGGAGCATGCATTGCAAGGGAGTCTCGTATAGATGTTGAGACCATCAGTCCTTGGCCTATACTCCTTCGCGGCAGGTAGGACGAACGAATCGTGACGGCTCAGCCTGCAAACGCTCAAGACTCGCAGCCCCGGCCAACCGCCTCAATGCCCATTCACTGGTGTCCCTCTTCACTTCCCTCGCCCAAAGCCTTCAACACAGCATCCACAGTGAGCCGCGGCCCCATCTGTGCGGCCAGCGGCCGCCCTTGAGCATCGTAGCCGACCGCCGGCGCGCGGTCCCACGCATGTCTCACTCCAGCCCTGCAGCCATCGCAGGTCTCCTGTCCCGCAGCGCCAGCCATCTGGGCGGCGGCTTCCGGCCTCTCGAACCAGATGCATTCGATGTTGTGGCTATCCACATCGAGCCCGCCGGACATCGCTGTCCCCTGTTCTCCGACAGTTTCGGGATCCAGCTCTGGCCAAGCGACCCGGTAGTGCCGGGCGGCGAACTCACGCAGATGGACTCCCCGTCTGATGTCCCCAGCCGAGTACCGATCCGCGTCAGGGGCGACACGAACAAAGGCCTCGCCCAGTCTATGCGAGTAATACTCTTCCACTGGGTTGCCGACCATGAGTCGGGGCTGCAGATGGATGCATTGGGCCGCCCAATCCAAGTCCATGTAGCAGCCTGCGACGAAGCCAAACGTATCACGGCCCACGAGCTGCTGTCCCACGGGATCCTCCACGACCTGCACGCCCAGATGGGCCAGCAAGGCTTTGTCGAGGGGGCCATACGCTGGATCCTGCGCGAACATCGGGATCTCGGTTCCGGGAGCCTCCCTCCGCACTAGCACGGGCGTCAGCAGGGGCCCACTGCACAAGCTGCGTTGGAGCCGACTTACAAAACTCAACCACGTCTAGGAAGGCTAGCAACTGCAGCATGGCTCTATTCCGGAGGTGCCCGGCTCTGGTCTCGAACGGCGCGGAGGCAAAGAGCACCGCCGCGCTGAAGCCTTGCCATCCCCCGTCGGGCCTGTTCTTGTGCAACATCTCCAGAGCAGCGGCGCGGGTCGTGGAGCGTACGTGGTAGGTCTTCGTGCGCTCCCACTCCACTAGGAGCGCGGCCAGGTCCTTGATGGGAGGGAGATATGCGTCACGGACATCGGCACGTACGCGCAGGCCGGTGTACGGGTCGTCCACCCAGCGTACATTGCGTTCGATGAGGCGATGGCGGGAAATGCCTTGCGGGTCGAGTTTCGCGAGGGCCCGGTTGCACAGCCGTACCCACTTGTATCCGACGTAGATCTGGTATTTCTGCATGTTGAGGGGCAAACGCTCCGTGGCTGACGATGCAGATGGCAGGCTTCTGTCGCAGTGCGCCAAGGGTCGATGTGCGGTTCGGCGAACAAAGGGTGGTCGACACACTCGCCGCTTTGGGCCATTATGGACGAGTGACACTGAGTGTACGATCGATGGTCTGCTCGCCCCTCCTTTGTTAGCAGGCGACACTCTTGACGAAATCACATGTAGACAAAGAGACTTGACTCCGTAGCAGGCCTCAGATAAATCCAGTCAACGCTTCGAGGAAACGTCAGCGAGTAAACCAGAGCTGCGTCCACATAAATGATAGACTTTGAGTCATCAAGACTGGTCCTGGGGCTCAGATAGTCCGATGGGCCAGCACGATCTGGTATGTCAGCTGAGTGGACGGGTGTTGGTGGACCTCTAATCTTTCGATGGTCGGCATGCCTCATGGTGGGTAGTGACTATGGTACGGTATCAGCGGGTGGGTGCATCCGGTGGCCATCTGCCGCCCTGGCGCACGTTTGACGGGTTTGTAGGAGCTTCGACTGTGAAGTGGCGAGAGATTGGCAGGCCCAACACGTGCAACACTACCATCCGCTCGACAGCACCGTGATGGTAAGCTGAAAATGACGATCTGATGGTCTAGTCCTCTGATGGGTCGATTTGCTAGAGCTCAGTATCAACGCTCACATCTCATGTAAGGTTGGCCCGCCCTTTGCCCGGTCTGCGGCAGATGCGAGCGCCACTGGAGCCACCATAGTCCGTCATGCTCGCCAGCGGCGCCATGCGCCCAGCGTGACGATCCAGATCAGTACCAGGACCACCATCCCGAGCACCAGCCGGATCTCACCCGCATCATACGGCTCCCTCGCACCCTCTCCGAGTCACGCCCCACCCTCCTTGTCGCCGAGCGGCGGTATGCGCTGATTGAGATACCTCTCCAAGTCATCGATCTCCTCCGGCGCGGCGCTATGCGGCAAGCCGCGATACGTCCGGAAGTCGACGTTCCACCCCCACTCCCTCAGCTTGTCCGCCGTCATTTTGCCCCACGAGTACCGCACAACGGGATCCGCGTCGCCGTGGCCCATGAAGATCGGCGTGGCCTTGTTCGGGCCATCGGCGGGCACCAGGCTCTGCACCTTGTCGCGCAGGAGTAGGTAGCAGCTTAGGCCGAAGATGCCGCCCAGCTTCGTCGGCGCGGTGAGGCCGGCCATCAGGCTCATGGCACCGCCTTGGCTGAAGCCGCCAAGGACGATGCGTTCGGTGGGGATGCCGTTGTTGATCTCGTTCTGGATCAGAGTGTGGAAGACTTGCTGTGAGCGCAGGATCCCGGTCTCGTCTTCGGAGCGGCCGGCGAGGTCTCCGAAGTCGGCGATGTCGTACCAGCCCGGCATTTTCATCCCCATGTTGACGGTGATGGGGATTGCCGGGGCGTTTGGGAAGACGAATTTGACCTGCTCGAACTTGTTGCGCATGCGCCAGTTCTCCGCGAGGAACATCCTGGGAGAAGCAGGGGTGAGTGGGTTGTTTCGGTAAGGGCGCGGCGTCGGGTCTTACCATCCTGCACCGCTGTCATACCATCAGCTACATGTACTGATATGGCGACGTCGGGAGACGGCAGGCTCGCGCCTCACCTGTCGCCTAGCCCATGTGCCACGATGACCGTGGACGTGTGCCTCTTGATGGCCGGGACCACCAGCGCCGCAGCCGAGCTTGCCATCTTGATCGGAGGTGTTGTTGGACTTGGCCTGACGCCAATGGCTTCAGGGTGCACGGTCGTGCACGTAGTGTTTGTGATATGGAGCTGTCGATGTGCCATGACTCGGGCCCGAGATGTCGCTCTGTCATCCTCGAGACACCGCGGAAGCAATTCCGCCACCTTCGAGCGACCGCTGCTTCGTCCACGCAGCGAAGTCAACTTGCAAGACCACCGATTACGAATCCGGCGATACAATGATGCCGCTCACAAGGCATATCTCTGGCCGCGCTCTTCACGACCGTGGTTCACAATGCCTTACCGCTACCTCTCCCGCCGCAACGCCATCCTCGCTTTCCTCATTGCCTACATCCTCATACCGATCCCCTCCGGCTTTGGCACCGACGAGGTGATTGCCGCGACCGGTCTCGTGCGGACGTTGACAGCCCTGTGCGATTACATCGGCTTGCCTGAAGAACGCCGACGCTTTGCATCCCATTTCCGCTACACAGTGCTCCCATACGTCGAGGAGCCGGAAGAGCACTCTGACGGTACAAACCCTTTGCCGTCCCACGTCACTACGAGGTCGGCTTCTGCTGTCACCGTGGTCGCCAGCTAGACCGCTGACATGGCTCCGAGACGCCTGCCCACGTACTTCCTCAGCCATGGTGGTAAGCGCCCCCTCGCGAGCAAGTCCTCCGTAGAAGTGACCCCTGTTGACGATTTGTGTCAGGGCCGAACGTCATGTACGAGACCGATCACCCAGCATACGCCGAGCTCCAGAAGATCGGGCTGGAGATCACCCAGCAGAACAAGCCAAAAGCCGTCGTGGTCTTCTCAGCGCACTGGCAGGCCGAGCCGAATGTGATCGAGATCAACACCGCAGTCCACACCGACATGATCTACGACTTCTCCGGCTTCCCACCCCACTACTACGAAGTCCAATGGCCGCACAAAGGCTCCCCCCAGCTCGCCGAGCGCCTGATCCAGATGCTTGGTGACGCGGGCGTCAAAGCCAAAGGCGTCACGCGGGGCCCAGACCACGGCGTCTGGGCCGGATTCATGGTGGCCTTCAATCCCAAGACGAACCCGTTGACCGTGCCCGTGGTGCAAGTCAGCTTGTTCGACTCCGAGGACGCCGACCAGCATTACCGTCTCGGCCAAGCGGTGTCCGCGCTCCGGGACGAAGGGGTGCAGATCATCTGCACCGGCATGTCCGTGCATAATCTACGAGACTTCCAACGCATGCGCATGATGGGTGCTACGGCGGGGGAGCCGTCGTATACCGAGACTTTCGACGACGCGTTGAAGCACGCGGCCGAGACGGCACCGGAGGACCGACAGAAAGCCATGCGCACATTGCTGGGCACGCCGCTGGCGAGGGAGGCGCATCCGACGTTCGACCATATCCTGCCGGTCCACGTTGCGGCTGGAGCGGCTGGTAATGACAGCGGGAAGCAGTTGTGGACGATGGCGGAAGGGAGCCTTGCTTGGGGTCAATTTCGATTTGGCGAGGTGGGCGCGTGAGTGCTGCAGACTCTCGATGACATGGGACGGCAAGATGCCACTGTGAGCCTGTGTGAGTAGCTCACCGTCAGTTCAATTGGGACGTCGTTGGTTGGTATACATTTACACAATCACACCGCGTTTCCTGTGTCACTGTCGTGCTTTGGCCACGCAGCCTGCAATCTCAATCTCGACACCACCGTTTCTCCGACAGACTTGCGCAATGAGCATTCGTTGATCCATCCCGGGTCGTGAGTTATTCAATACATCATAGATCGTCTGCCTGTTGACCTTGTCGCCCATCGGTACCTCCACCTCCTGGCACCCTCTGGGCCATGGCATAACGATAGACGCTCTCAACTTTTGGACCCCACGACCTCTACGTATCTCGTACCAAGGCAACCTCCCTGGATCACTTGGAGGTCATGGCTCGTGATAGTCACATCTCCCATCCGCACCCTTCCCGCAGTCCCCACACATGACCTGCCGACACAGCGCCTCCCCACACAAAACCGCACACCGCGGACACACGATCCTGCTGCAGTCGCTGCACGTCGTGAAAGTGCCATACTCATCAATCGTAGTAGGATAGAAGTCTCGAAGGTCCAACGGCCGCTCCTTCGTGGCGAAGTAGGCCTTGAGCTGCTGTGATCGGCGCTTCAGCATGCTCTCCGCTCGCGCGCAGCAGACCCGGATCTCGTGCTCTTTGGTGACTGCTGTCGGACTGTCCTGCCATTGCGCGATGATGTCGTCGATGTCGACGTTGATGATCGGTCCCGAGGCCTGTGGCGTAGCGTCCACTTCGTCCCGCATGCTGGCAGCGTGCGATGCCGGGTCGTAGTTCGGGTTGTCGACGTATTCGATATCGTCTATTTCCTCCTCCTCAGGATTTCCGGGGTATTCAAGGTTGATGAACTGATTGAGCAAGCTTAGCTGATCGTAGATGTGAAGCTGCGACAGTGTCATCTTCAGGGTCGGCTCGATGGTGTCGTGACCGAAGTGCTGCTGCTTCATCAGTTGTGTGCCATAGCCCACGTCCACTTCGTCCCAGTCAAAGAACGAGCGGCTGCCATCGGCGCCGTCGAGGATGAGTACGGGCGTGTCGACGCGAGCCCCGATTTCCGTATCCCGGCGTTCTTGCCCATGTGCGGTCCTGTCACTTTCGCGCTTTCGAGGATCACCGACTGTCTTGGCCCGGGCGATGCTGCCATGTATCTTCTCATCGTCGACATCCCACACATCGCTTAGCTCCAGCAACGGCGCGGTCGAAGGCACAGGCGATAGACCCGCTGTGGGCGGACTCTCCCGCAAAGCTGGATGGCTGCCAAAGCTCCGCAGCTGCTTAGCATTGCTGGCCGCTTCCTCAATCTTCCTCATGAATGAGTCATTGCGCTTCGGCTGGAAGACCGGCCTACCGAAGCGACTGATTGGAGCCGTGGAGCTGCGAGCGACTCTGAGCGGCTCCTCGTCGAAAGGTGAGTGCGACTTGAGCGGCGTGGTCAGGGAGATGGTAGAGGCGTCTCTCGCAAGACCGTTCGATGCTGAGCCCGAAGGCGTGCAAGACGGATCCAGTTGCGCGCCAAAGCGTGTTTCGTGACTACATGTAGCAAGTCCTGACGTGGCGTTCTCGTTCATGCCGCTTATACCAAGGCCCACGGCACCCAGACTAGCTGCGTGTGGTGGAGTTTTGCAAAGTGCTTCGTACGTGCGGGAGCGTTCGACAGCCGCCCTCTCATACTGCTTCTTGTCGTGGATTTGGCGGTTGACGGGAGCATGTCTGCCATCAAGCTGCGGCTTTGACTCCTCTTCAAGCGCGGCCTGCGTTGCTTGCTGCTGCCCAGCGTACCAGACCCGCTCGATGTGCTGTCTGCTACCAAAAGGGCCAGCTTGGGCACCAGTCACATGGTCTATCGGTTGTCGCTCCTGATCAGAGCGGCGGGCATCAGATCTTGCCTCGATCTCGCGGTCTATCACCCACTTCTGCTTGGCCAGAGTCGCATGTCTCACGACATCCTCTTTTGCCTTGTCCTCGCCGACATGACGGAAGAGACGCTGGACTGCACTGCCCGATGCACCTCGCCCAATCTCCCGTTGCAGCAGCGACCTGAAGGTCTCCAAATCACGGTCTGTCATTGAAGGATAGTCGATGATAGGCGGGCGGCTGTGGGAGCCACTCCGCAATATGAGCATGTCGCCGTGCTTCTTCCAAAGAAGACGCTCAGCTCGCTTCCTGTCCTCGACGCCGGACTTTGGTGTTCTCTGATCGTCTCGAGCCCTGCCCTCAGCGGCCTTGAGCTTTTTGGCGAAGCCGGGCTTCGCGACTTCCCGATCCGGATGAGAGGGCGGAGACGGCAACCGCGGCAGCTTCGCCATCTTCGCGACGTAAGTGCCGGGGAGGTCATCGGGATTCGTGATCTCGATACCTGCGGTGGGTCTGGCTGGCGGCACCTCCGGCGCTAGTCTTCTACCTGTAGAGCTCGTGCGACTAGCGCTGGACCCAATGGAAGAGTCAGACCCGGCCGAACGCAGACCACGTCCGGCGCTTCTCGTTGGCGTGTCCGGGTCTGGCGGAGGAGGATACTGCTGCATGAATGCTCGAGCCGCATCGTAAGTGTCGAGGGTCGAACAAGCTGCCTCGGGTGTTGTTTGGTGCGAGATAGCCGATGCGGTGATTGGGGTCGGAGGTAAAGGCTTGAAGGTCTTCGCACGGGTGATGAAGGGATCGCTGTCTCGCTTGAGGGCGTCGGCTGTGGCGAGTGTGATGCTCGGTAACCGAGGAGAAGGAGTCTTCGAGGTAGGAATGGGTGAAGCCTTGAGCAACCGCGAGCCCGTACGCGGGCTTGTCCGATGATCGCTCAGGCCGCCGCTGGTCGCAGGGTGCAGCAACATCGCTTTGCTCTGTATCTTCCGCTTGAAGCGCAGTGCAAAGTCTTCGGTGCTTTCTTGTGTACTCGCGATATCCTGGGTAGGCGCGCCCACGTGGCGAGCATCCGAGCGGCATATTCCCGAAGCGGTCTCGGTGCCCATCGAGGCACTATTGGTTCGACCGTGCTTGGCCACAGCATGTCCAAGAGCCTGTGTAATGCTGGGGGTCGTCTCTCGCCCGCCAGATATAGTAGACCTGCGCTTCAAGCTGCCAATGAGCCTACGTAGTCCGGGCTTGCTGTGCTCACTCTCACTGTCCCACTCCATAGTCGACTTGAGTCTGGCCTCTGCTTCCTTCGCCTCGCGGTCTGAACTCAGTAGCATCTCCTTCAGATCAAAGACAGTGCTCGACTGCGGCCTCACGTCGTCTCGAGGTCGCATCTTCGGACTGTGTTTCGCCAATTTCATCGTGGAGGCGTCGGCCGATGGGGAGCGGTTACTTGATGCCAGGTTGCTCGATCGCGCGCGAGGAGTGAATAGCTCGGGAGTGGGCGCTCCTATGCCGGTCAGTCAATAATCGCGCTGAAGCAGGGTGAACCTACCTCTGATGGTGACAGTCTGCAGATCACTGGCTCTCGCACGCACACGCTGGGCCGACGCTAGGGAATACGTCAGCGATGCAAAATCACACTGTGAAGTGAAGTGAGCTTTGTGCCACGTACCTTGCGGAGCAGGATTGACGGCTTGTGCTGCGGGAAGGCCTTTGCGTCTTCGCCTGTCGAGCGCAGAGGACATCCCGTCTAATTGCTCTGTGCACGCTGTGGCACTGCCCGTATCATCGACCGGGCTGGCTGGCGTGGGTGTTGCTCGCTCACTTCCCTCATCGCCATTTTGTGGCATCGCGCCGGGTAGCTGTGACTGCGGGTAGGGCATGACTGTCAAGGCTGGTTGACATGTGCGGACTGTGCACCTGCGCTCGATCAGCAGTCCCGAAGCGGGATTATGCGAGCCTTGCAAACCCGTTCGTAGCCGGAGCCAGAAGTTTTCGCGGTGTGAAGTGACGTTGATCGCGGGATGCTCGACCTCGAATTTGAGGTGGAGGATAGACGTAGTGCATCGGGGATCATTCACTTCCTTCGAACACTCCATCAGGCACTGTTCATTTGATAAGTCGCGTACCCTTCTCCACGGAATGAGAGGGCTTAGAATATCAGCTAGGCGTCGCGATACCTTGCACTGAACCGCATTGCTCGTTGCATTAACCTCAAGGGAGTGACATCTTGCTGTCAGAGGAAGCGTGCATAATAGGATACTTCGCTATGCACCCCTCTGGACCAGAACTGCGTGATCGCCACAGGCTCAGAGCATCCCAGTCACCCCACTCATGTACTCATTCCGTCGTTCGAGCGGCTCTTAGCCCAGCAAGATTCTTCGTTCGAGCATGCACCGATCACTTCTTCTGTGCGTACAGCCTGGTCCATTCCTGTGCCGTCCGGATAGCCTCGGGTTGGTTCTCCTGCAAGCAATCAGCACACAGCTTCCCTACACGCCCACTCTTCCGCCGCTTCGCACCGGAGCACCCAACATACCTTCCACTGCTTCGCCACCGCCTCATTGAGCGGATCCTCCGGATTGGGCGCTCCGAGCAGAGCTTGTATGCTGAGCAGGATTGTCCGTATCTGTAGCGCCGGCGACCAGTTGTTCTTGAGCACGTCCAAGCAGATCCTGCCCAGGCGGTCGATGTTGGGGTGGTAGATGCGGGTCAGGAAGCGTATCCGCGGCGGGCACATCGGGTAGTCGTCGGGGAGGAAGAGCTCGAGGTTGAAGACGCCACCTATCTCTGTGTCAGCGCGACTCGGGTGACATATGATCGCAGGCGGATATAGCTGGACGAACCCTCATAGCAGCTTCCGCCTGGGCCCTCCACCATCACATCGAAGTACCGCGCATTGTCGTCGTGCGGCTGTGCTGAAATACCCGGCACCGGCTCATTCTGCAGCCTCTCCGTCTCCTTGATGATCCTCTTTGGTAGCGGTGCAGTCATGCTGACCTTTATCACCGTCCAGGGCACGTGTGCTGGAGATGGTCTCGGCCTGATTGGCTGGTGATTGTTGCTGTGGTGGCAGCGTTCTCGCCAAGGTGCGTATGGCCAAGGTCTGAGATGTCCGGGGCTATATGTTCCTCGTGGATCCGAACGCCTACTCGGAATGGAGTGTTTGGAGACATCCATCAAACGAAGTGGGAGCAGCTGCCCCACGTCGTCACCAATCCGCGCTAGTGATCGCGTGCCTTCCCGCACTTCTCCCGCGTCTTCCATGTGATCGCCTCCTTCGCGACTCGCAACACCCACGCAACATCATGACACGACGCGAACACTCCGCACACGATGATATAGTGCGCCCGATCCATCAAGCCAATGCAGGGCGATGGCAGGTTGCCGGAGATCGACGCCACGGGAGTAACTCATACCACGGTCAACAATGAGTACGCGGCGTATTCTGCGCGTGATGGCGTACACTTCTTTCCCCTGGACCGACCGGACGAACGAAGGCGACTGGCACTTGACGGGGGCCTCTCTAGGACGACTCCAGTCATCGCACTCTCGCCGCTGCTCTCGAGGCGCATCGCTGTCTCCAGCGGGGAGCAAGTGCACGTCTTCGATCTGCGAACCGGGGAGCGCTGCTTGACCCTGCATGGTCTTGGGAGGGCCGTCACGGCTATAGCTTGGTCTTTGCGAAATCCTGATGTCCTCGCCATCGGCACTCTCAGTGGTATCGTGAGCGTATGGGACATCAAGCGACAGGCTGTGCCCTTGCTGGAGTTACGAAAGTCGAGCGTGGCATGCTCATGCCTGGCTTTCAGCTCGCTCGATGAGAGCCTTATCGCAATCGCATACGCCAGCAGTATCACAGTCTGGTCCGTCGATCACCCACATCGACCTCTGCGAAGAATAAGTCATGCCCAAGCGCCAGTAAGTGCCCTCACCTGGCATCGAAGCATCCGCGGTAGGCTACTAAGCGTCACCATCGATGGAACAGTTCATGTGTGGGAAACGGCGACCTCTAGGGTGGCCGAGACTGGACTGGGCGCCGGTTCCTCCTCAGAATCGGACGACGAAGGCGTCTTCGGACGTATCGACGGCCTGACTGAGCACGCCTCGCCGATTGCGCAGCTGCAGCTGCAGGACCCGGCTACGACTGCAGAATGGCTTGGTGAGCATGGTATCTATGTTACGCTGCCCTCTCGGAACGAGGTCCGGGTCTACAGCTTTGGAGCGGACTGGGAGATGCTGCACGAGGTCTGGCGGGCCATGGTCAAATTCGCTCCACAAGCTACCATGGTCCACGGCAGGGATGGCTCTACCTCGATGACTACTGTCGCTCCGGACCTTGCACAGTCATACGCTATACCGTCCACTATTTTAGATGCCGTCGGTGGCCATAGCCAGACTCCGCCGGCACAGGTCTTGACCTCGAACGCACCTAGTTCACGCATGCGCTTAGGCCAGACGTCCCCCGGAAGAGACGTCATGCCCGCTACTACTGTTGCCGCTGCGCGTCCATCGAGCATGAGACCCGTGCCGATCACACAGCTGAGAGATCGAGGTGGTAGCTTCGCAAGAACCTCGAAGCAGCTGCAACATCGGCGCCGTGGCAGCAGTGGCTTATCAAGGCAGACCGCCTTCACGTCCCATGATGATGTGAAAGCTTCGCCTTCCACCCCGGCGTCCAAAGCGATGACATCGAGTCTAGAGATTCCCAAAATCCGAGATCTGGACGAGGAATCACCAATGCCTTTCCTCTCGCCAAGCATACCCGCGCGCAGACCATCGCCAAACACCGCCCCGCGCATCGAAGAGAGCAACGACCTACCCTCTCTGAGAAGTACCTCGTTTGACTCACTGCCGTCAACGACAAATCAGGACAGCGACTCCGATGATGAGACCTTCGCAGGCGGTATGCGCGGCAGCTCAGCCTTTATGCCGGGCGCTGTCAACGTGCCACTGCCGAAGGCGTGTGGTGCATTGTTCGCACCAAACGGGCATTTGCTCACCTTCTTCCCACCCAAACCCAGACCCTCAAGCGCGGCAAAGGACCACACGGAGTCTCATGGCCAGGCCACTCCTCTAGGGGACGACGGTGAGATTGCACGCCTGTTCCCGACTTTTGGCAACCTCACAGCGTCCGAGGAATTTCGTGCGGACAATGCTGCAGACGGTGCGAACGACCATGAGCGCGCTGCGGACGTGCTCTTCAACAGACCCGAGTTTCCCAGCTTCGGCTTCCAGCCTGCCTCATTCAACAGTCTGTCCGCCTGGAATGTTCAACAGTCGCCCACAAAGTCGACATTTGACACTACGCAGGCCCATAAGATTGTGGTGTCTGTCCATGACCTGGCTGACCTTACTCCACAGCGCGCTTTGGCAGAGTCATACCGCCACATTTGCAGAGATGACGAGACAGGCAGCGATCTCTGCCGCCACAACGCCGGCGTGGCCGAGGACGCTGGCCTCAACGATGCTGCCAGTATCTGGCGCTTACTTGCATTACTTCTCGAAGACAAGGTGCCGCTGCGTCTCGTCCATGGCGGTGGCGATCAGACAGACATCCTCGTCGTCGCTCGCCGGGCCACTCGTCCGCTTCAGAATGACTCGGCGATGGATCTTGCCGGTCCGCAAGGCCATGCGGCAGCTCGCGGTAAGCTGCGCTG
>JAWDJV010000285.1:0-22945 GCA_033119285.1 Teratosphaeriaceae sp. CCFEE 6253
CGGATCGCGGTCGTCAGGTCGCGGCGGGGTTCCAGGTCGTCGGTGTCGTCGGAGGGGCGGTAGGTGTGCCGCACGACTGCCAGTAAGGAGTGGTAGAGGACGTATCTAGGATGGTCAGTTGAACGGCCTCATCGCTGCTGGCGGAAGATGGGTCGGGGGCCGGGCTTACAGGTACTGCCGCGTTCGCTCGTCCGGACTGCTGTTGGGCAGCTTGCCGTAGCCCTCGACGAAGCTGGACGTTGGTTTATACCACACGTCGGACATGTACGGGTCGCCCCACAGCGCCGTCGACCAGTCCAGCAGCGTCACGCGGTTGGTCTTCGTGTCGACGACCACGTCCTCATCCGCCAGACACTCGAGTACCACCAGCCGGGGCTGCGTGATCTGATCCAACGCCGCCCGATGCCGGCGGACCAGGTCGTTGATGCTGCCGTACGGCAGGCTGATCAGCGCATCCTCTGCATCGCGCAGCACCGTCTCCAGCATGGCCGCGAAGACCCGTCCCCAGGACGGCGAGCCCGTGCCCTGGATCTGCCGCAGCGATCCGAACGCGGCGCCGGTGACGTTCGCCAGGCCGCGGATAAACTGCCCGAGACTGCGGTCCGTGTCCGCGACGGCCTGGCGGGAGAAGGAGGACTCGATGTCCGCCAGGATGGAGCCGCCGAAGGGCCCGCTGACGACGTACTTGCTCCCGATCGCGATGCTCGTCGTCGCGTACTCGATCAGGCGGGTGCTGAAGCCCGGCAGGCGGGCGCCGAGGACTTGCAGGGCGCCGGCCTCCGCTTCCAGACGATCCTCCTCGTGTCGGAGGAGGCGGACGTGGTGGGAGGGTCGGCATCGGAGCAGGTAGAAGAAGTGTTTCGACGTGGTCAGGCGGTACGTCCGGTACAGGTATCCGTCCAGCCGCTCGACTTTGACGCTCCTGGCCTGCAGGGCGTTGCTCGCGGTGCGCTGGATGGCGGAGGGCTCGGGCGAGCGTGAGGGATCGCTAGGCATGGTAGAGGAGGGCGTAGATCGTTGGGGATCGCCGTCTGGCTGTCGATCATATATCGGGAATGCAGGGCCGAGTCCTCCAAGTGCGTGAGTCGATTGCAGTATACGACGCCCTCCATGGTGCTCATCTCCGGCCACCCATCACGGTCGCAGAGTGCTGCATGTTTGGCTTTCGATCGGGGTGTACCGAAGAAAACGGGATCACGGGCGCCCTGCGACGGCGGCCTGGCGGGCATACTACGCCTGGGTGATGGGAGTGTGCAGCAGTCGTCAGGCGCCACCTCGTCCCGTCATGCATGCGGATTGAAGGTGTGTCGGTGTAGACATCAGCGGCGCGAGACGGAGCCCCGTAGGCCCCGGCAACTACAGGCATCTGGCGTGGAAGCATGGATGGGCTAGTGTGACAAATCGCGAGCCGCCCGCCGCAGTGTCGTAATCTGGCAACGCGTCCGCCAACACAAGCTCCACGGCAAGCGAGCGACGGCCGTGAGGGTGTTAGTCCTTTCGGTAAACGACAGGTGCGGCGGCTTGGGAGGCGAGGGCGCGCAGCGTTACATGCAGATTCGCCTAGCTGGCCACCCCGGGCGGGCGGCGGCCTATCAGCGCCGGCGCCGGGCCCAGGGAGGCCACGCCGCCGTCACGCGGCGGACTGCCGTCCACGCCGTCTCGTGCGTCGGGTGGTGCATGGGTTGACGCGTGCACAGCAAGGGAGTGGAGCGCGAAGGGTCCGAGATGTTTCACGCCAGATTGACTCTGGCTGACGGAAGTGGGTTGCGGGCCTGCGCCCGCTGACGAGGGTCTGGACCCGCGGGAGTCCCCACCATCAATCCGCCTCCCGGGCGGCCTCTTCTTCACACGCTGCCCACCACTCTGACGACATGATCCGTACTGCTGACAAAACGAAGGCACGTACCGACGAAAGCGTGACGCAGTGCAGTCGTCGCGCATCCCGGCCGCATGGGAGTGAGACACGATTCCAGAGAGGAAGTGTTCGCGAAGTCCCAAGAGCCTGGTAAGCGGGTCGGGAGATCTTGCGCTAATGAGCGGCGCCGATTGACTCAAACGTTAATTGCCCCATGACATGCACGGTGGGATCACCACAGAAGATGGAGCTCCGCCGTGCGTGCCAAGCTCTGCATCGGGGTACATCTCCGTCCTGGCTTCGCTTGCGCGGCGTCCACGCGACTAGAGAACTCTTTCGGGATGTGCCGGCAGGCGCCGCGATGTGGCTTGGCAAGCTACCGATGTGGTATGGCCATCTGATGCGCAGGAGCCGCATGATCGCACCGAATGTGTCAAGTCAGAGTCATAGCCACTCCGGGCTGCACTGCTGCCGAGTCATCGTCGACAGCCATGTCTTTGGAATCGGTGAGAACAGTCTCGATCTTCTTTTGCACTTCTTTGGTCGTTGGATCGAATAGCTCGGCGAGATTGAAGCGCTTGAGCCGTTCGAAGCTGCTATCGATAACACTGACGCCGCAGATGTTCTAGTGGTATTAGCATTTGACGAGCTTGTCGGGAAGCTACGGCAAGCAGCTCACCTTGTTGATCTCCACCACTATCAGTAGGTCATAGTCCGTCAGATCCACCGTGTGGCCAGGTCCTACTAGTGATGCGACTTGCTTGATCACGATGTCCCTAGTGAGGATACTGTGGCTTCGTATGGTCGGCCGGACCGCGAACTGGACCGACGATCAGCCAACGTGCGCGAACTTATGCAGACTAGAGGAAGGACCTTTCGACTTTGTGCAGGTTCCTGATGGAAGTGCGGCCTGAGGACCTCGAGTGCGACCTTCTCCAGGTCCTCACCGGAAGCTCGACCCATCAACGTCATGGGTGTCAGTCGGTTGGTGTTTCTGGTCCGCCGCAGTGCGGTTCCACTGGAAGCGTCTTCGCAGATCTTCTTGACGAAGGAGACCGGCTCCACGGGGCTGACAGTCTTGAAGAACACGACTGCACTCTCGATCAGTTCCTGGAACACGTATGGATTGCACAGGAGGCTCACCGCATTGCATATCGAGCCGCACCGGAGTAAAGAGCTGCACCGCAGACGGCTTGCGGATACCGGCAACCTCTGCCTTGATCTCGCTTTCGATGTCGACGGCTTCGGGCTGCTCGGCCTCAGCGCCAGCATCCTCGCCGACTTCCAGCGACGAGCCGTACAGGTGCTCGGCGTACTCGGCGAAGAGATCGCGGAGCTCACTCACGCACTTGCCTTCGCGGCCTTTGCTGCATGTGGCCCAGATCCCGCTGTCGCCCGGCTGGATCGCTTTCGCCTGCACGGCGCCCCGGTCGTTCTTGCGCGGGACTTGCCATTGCCTCTTCGACTACGTGTTGATTAGAATCAGTGCTGCAGCTCGTTCGAGCAGAGTCGATTTGGCGCGGAGGTCTGATCGTGCCTGCCATACCTTGGTTCGCTTGTCTTCCCGACCAGCGTCATCGCCTGCCTTCCTCTTGGCTGTGTCCATCGCTGGTCGGAATCGAGCTTGTAGGAGTAAGAGTGCCTCGATGCTCAATTGTATGGTGTACCGGCCATTCAATACTCAGAGATGCCTGGGCAGATGCAGAAGGCGATCGGCGGCGGCGCGGTACGGGCCGTTGCGTAAATTTGCATGACTCGACGCAGTACGTCCGGCGTCGGATCTTCGAAACGCGGTTGACTGAAATATGGAGGTCGGCAGGTCTCTGTCGATTGCCTTATCAATCCAACGGACAGATGAAAGCCAGCGCTGCAGACTCAATTGACCAGACTCTGGCATACGGTACCCAACATCATGGCAGCCTCACTGACGGCCCCGCTCCTCTACCCCAGCCAATCCGAAGCCGCCCTGAAGCTTCAATTCGTCGGCCAGACGATCCAGGACGTCCCAGCGCCGGCGGCTCTGATCGATCTCGCCGTCGTGAAGCGCAACTGCAGATTAATGCTGGAAACTGCGACGAAGCTTGGCGTCCGCTTCCGAGCGCATGTCAAGACCCATAAGGTACGCTCTGCATCAATGGATATCGCAGCAGGGGAAGTTACTGATCAGCGAGATAGACTACGCAGCTGGCAAGGCTGCAGGTGGGCGATGATCCGCGATCGCCCGTGAAGCTCGTCGCGTCGACGGTGTCGGAGATCGAGAACCTGCTGCCGTGGCTGCTGGAGTGCAAGGCACAGGGGCGAGAAGTCAATGTAGGGACCCCAACGCCTCGACCTCGGAAAAGAGACTGAGGATGATAGGTCCTCTACGGCATCCCGGTCCCCCCCTCAACACTACCCAGATTGGCCGTCGTCGCCCGCGCTCTGGGCGAGAACACGGTCGGCCTCTTCGTCGACCACCCTTCCCACATCAAGCTCCTGGACGAAGCCGACCCCGCGTCCTGGCCCGGCCGCATCCCAATCTGGGTCAACATCGACGTCGGCTACCACCGCGAAGGCGTCGCCGCGCACTCCGCCCAGCTGGCCGACATCGCCTACGCGCTCAAAGCCTCCCCGAAAGCCCGGCTGGCGGGCGTGTACACGCACATGGGCCACTCCTACGCCGTCGGCGGTCCCGCCGAAGCGCTCGAGCACATGGCGCGCGAGCTGCAGGGCCTGCAGGAGGGCGCGGTCGAGTTCCTCAAGATCGCGGGCGCGCACGGGTCCGCGAGTGGGTCGGCGGAGAAAGTCGTCTTATCGCTCGGCGCCACGCCGACCACGACAGCCTGCCAGAATCTCCTCGAGGACACTGATAGTGCCCGAAAGTATCGGGATATGATTGACAAAGCCAACCGGTCCTTCGCCGTCGAGCTGCACGCGGGCGTGTACCCGGTCAACGACATGCAGCAGCTCGCGACGCACGCCCGGCCCGCGCAGAGCCCCCGCGATCCGACGCAGAGCCTGCTGTCCTTTGCCGATCTCGGCCTGCGGATGCTGGTCGAGGTCGCGAGTCTGTACCCGGACCGCGGCGAGAAGCCCGAGGCGCTGATCGCGGCGGGATCGATCGTGCTGGGCCGCGAGCCGTGCAAGAGGTACGTGCACCGTAGACGGCAGCCTTTGAAGGTCGGAAGCACCTCCCCCGAGAGGACCTGCACCCCGCGGTAAGGCGAGACCCCGCAGCGCAGACGTGCTGACAACTGTGGTCCGACAGCTACCCAGGCTGGGGCGTCGTCTCCCCCTACCCCTCCCCCCTCCCGCACCCGCCCAACCCCTTCTACGACCCGGACGGCTCCCGCACCGGTTGGATCGTCGGACGCATCTCCCAAGAGCACGGCATCCTGACCTGGGAAGGCCCAGTCGAGGATGTGCGTCCGCTACACATCGGCGAGAAACTCCTCGTCTGGCCAAACCATGCGTGTATCGCGGGGGTGAACGTGGGGTGGTATCTGGTCGTGGACTCGGAGACGGCGGAGCCGGAGCGCATTGTCGATGTCTGGGTGCGGTGGCGGGGGTGGTGAGGGGTCGTTTGTGTCGCTTGTTCTGGTGCAGTCGCGTGGCATTGGATCCTGGATCCTAGTTCGGCGGCATTCGTGCCACCCGCTTGATGCAGACCGCAACATCCACATCCCAGCGTCAGTGACCATCGTCTCGTGTTGCCGGCGCGGCGTCTTGGGCTTTGATGGGCACCAGCCTCTCGTGCGACCGGCAGCGTGCGCCTCGCGCCCGGCCGTGTCCGCGGCGCCTCCGCACTTCTTCACTCGCCATTATACTCAGCCCTGCAAGACCCGATGACAGACCGTGAGCCCAGCCGCAAGCTCACTCACCCCTCCTCATCATCATCCACCCCCCCCGCCCCCTCCCCCGCCCCGACCCGCCCCCGCCCCGCCACATCCTCCTTCGCAACCTCCAGATTCAACTCGGCCGTCAGCTGCGCGCCCAGACTCGGCTCCCGCTCCCCCTCCTCCCCCTTCTCCTCCCCATCAAGCTCCACCCCCTGCGCCCGCGCGATCCGCTCCAACAACAACCCCTGCCTCCGCAACTCCTCCCGCACCCCCGCCTCCGCCACCTCCCGATCCCGCCGGCTCTGATCGTGAAACGTGGCACTGCTCGTGCGCCACTTCTCCTCGCGCGCCTGGGCTTTATCCGCGCCCGTCTTCCGGCACGCCTCCACCCACGGGACCAGCTTGGCCAGATTCGCCAGCTCCGCGAGGGTGGCGGCGGAGGCGGCGTTGATGCTCTGGCCCAGGACGTCCTGGACCGCGGTCAGGCGGCGCAGGGTCGTGGTATGCGTGCTGGTGGCGGCGGCGTCGGCCTTGTTCACCGCGTCGAAGAGCCAGCCGCCCTGCTTTACCCATTCGGCGTGCCAGGAGCGCAGGAAGTCGAGGGTGCCGTCGGGCGGCTTGGGCTGTTTGAGCAGAGTCAGGGCTTCGCGGAGCAGGCTGTCCGTGTTCTGGGGTTGGGAGGATGAGAGCTGCTCGTCGCTGATGGAGGAGCGGAGGCGCTTGGGGGACCGGATCTCGGAGAGGTCGTCGTCGTTGTCGTCGATGTCGCGGGATAGGCGGCGGCTGAGCGAGGCGCCGTGCTGGCCGTTGGCGGTTGAGGTCGAGGATCGCTTCGCGCCGTCCGATCGCGAGGGGGCGAATTGGTTGACGAACACGTCGACGTCGAGGCTCGCGTCGCTGATCGAGACTTTGTAGACGTGCTCCTTGGCGTTGGGTCCGTCGATGCGCAGTTTGATCTCGGCGGCGACCTGGACGTTCCGGGCCTCGAGCCGTTGGAGAGTCTGTTGGAGAGTGCTCAGGGCCTTCCGGATCTCCATGCGGCATTCGAACGTATTGTTCAAGAGCTTGACGTCGCCGTCGAACGAGTGTTGGATCTTGGGCTCATTATTTGAATGGCTACCCTGCGTCGCCTGCGTCGGCGTCGCTGCCTGCGACGGTGTAGCTGTCGCTCCCTCCATTGCCGTAAGTATATGAATTGATCTGCCTGTGGATGCGTGTCCGGGGTCTCGTGACCTGTGGCGATCAGCACTTCCCTCGGACGTGACGCCCGATGTCTCGCCGTCCTCGACGCGGTGCCTGTCCCCTGCGCTGCAACGCTGAGGTGGAGCCTAGCCCGTTTCAACGCGCCCCTCGAAAGCCACGATGTCGGCTTCCGCTCCCTGTCGCGTGCACCGCCCACCTTCCGCTACACCGCCGATGGCGTCTTCTCCAGCGGGATCGTATCAATCGTGGCAGACATCACCGGCGCGTCGCGTGCAAGAGGGAGGGGCGGTGGATGAGGTGTCGCGCGACCGACGGCGCTACCTCTAGAGTGTCCCGCTAGCGCCCGACACGGTCTAGCCGCGACGCCGCCCGCCACGGCGCCGGCCGGAGCGGGTTCACGAGGACGCTGTGACGGGGGAGCGAACAGTGGCCGCCAAGCCTTCATCCGCCGTCCAGCCTCGAGGCTCGAGTGCCCTCAACGAGACACTAGATGTGCGTGTTGCTTGCTCTGCGGCTGCCATCACACCACCTGTGACATCCACTGTCCCATATCTTCACCTTCCCTGCCCCCAGAGCTAGGATCTGCATATACCTATACCTATCATCTCCGGCCATATCTCGACCGATCGTATCGCCGGCCGACATGGGAACGTCAGCAGGCTCGCGGAGGCATTATTGAGTGTCACCGTCCGATGCCAATCTAAGATTGCCTGAGGAGGAAGCTCCGCCGGGCTCTGCTGCAGGGCGACATCCTGCTTGCATGACCCGCCGGGCACGACCCGACTACTGCTCCCTGTGAAGTGGCTTTCGAGCCCTCCGTACGTTCGTTAGCAGAGCATGGCATTACCGCAGCTCAGCGAGAGCAGCGAGGAGGAGGAGGAGGAGTACCACTCCCTCTCCGCCCACGACTCCGACGACGCCGACGACGACCTGGACGACGATGCCGCGTCCGCGATGGAGCCGCCGGTGCACCCCGTCCGGTCCCTGCAGGGCGCCTTCGAGGAGTCGATCAGGGAGTCGACACAAGAGGATGAACCGTCCCCGTCCGTGAGCTCCAACGCGGAAGCCCGCCGGCAGCAGCTGCTCGAGGCGCACCAGTACGACGACTCGTGGACGACGCGCTGGCGGCAGCGGCCCAGCGCGCGCCACCACCCGCTGCTGAAGCTGATGGCGCAGATCGTGTTCGGCATGCACCTGCTGCAGCAGGGCCAGGCCAAGTCCAACGAGGAGGTCGTCCGCATCCTGCAGACGCACGTCAACGAAGTCGACACCTTCCTCGAGCGCACCGCCGAGGACTTCGGGCTGGCGCTCACGGACATCGCGGAGCGCATCCGCCATCTCCGCCTGCCGATGCAGCATCTGGAGGTCTTCAATGCGATGCTAGATGACAAGAAGTTCCGCACGCAGCTGCTGGACGGCAACGACAAGATCGAGAAGATCATCGATCGCACGGCCAAGGCCATGAACGCCGCGCTGATGGATGTGCGCAAGGGCCTGCAGGCGACGCAAGAGCTGGGCAAGTATCTGAACAGCATCAAAGACCGATGGCCGCGGGCAAATAGCGGGATCGCGGAGGTCCTGGGCGCGATGCGCGGCAACGAGCAGGGCTGGATGCGGTACCTGCAAGAGCTGCAGCGCAAGGGCGACAACCTGGGCACGAGCCTGGTCCAGCTCGGCACGGTCATCGGCGAGATGTCCAGGCTGGCCGCCGCGGCCAGCCGACGCAGTGCGCAGCAGAGCAGCCGCGCGCAGTCCGCCTCGCGCTCCACGCGATCCATGCCCGTCTCGCCGGGCCTGCGCTCGAAGTTCGCTCGCGACGACGACGTCAACGCCGCCGTCGTGCCCGTACCCGTACCCGCCATCGCGCTCGCGCTCGCGCTCAACAAGCCGCTGCCGCGCGAACCCGACGCGGGGAGCGGCGCGGCGCGGTTGACGACGGGGCCGACACCGCATCCGGTCCCCTTTGCGCAGCGCTACGAGCAGCCGCGGCAATCCCCGCAATCACCACCGCCTCCCAATACGCGACGCGCCTCCGCGATGCCGAACGGGAGTCCGGCCCGGCCGCGCACGGCCGGGGCACCGCGCGACGCGCGGATGTCGAGCGGAGGGACGAACGACCTCGCGGAGTTCCTGCGGCAGTCTGGCCGCTCGCGGCGGGGCAGCCCTCCTGCCGAGCTGCCCACCCATATCAACCCGCTGCGGAGTCACCCTCCCGAGGGCGTGGCGGCCGCGGGCGCGAAGACCGGGGGTCGGCCCGTGAGAGCGCGGAGCCAAGGCGCGAATGAGCTGATGAATGGCGCGGTGGCGGGTGAGGCGGCGCCCGCGAGAGCGAAGAGCCACGGCGCGGCTGTCATTCTCACGAGCCAGGGCAACAACGCGAGCCGGCCCGGCAGTCGCGGGGCGGACGCGGCGGGGCGGAAGGACTCGGTCGCGAGGTAAGCTTATACCAATTCGTGCCATACATGCATGTTTGCCACAGTATGCCTTTCTGACACGCAAGCAGCACCGGCTTCGCCCGCCGCATCTCCCACCGCCTCAAGCACATCCCGCCGCCCATCGACGCCTCGCGCGGCTACCGACCGGAGTTGACCCCCATCGCGCCCAGCCCGGGCCCTACACCCACTCCCACAACCACACCCGCCCCCGCCCCCGCCCCCGTACCGCCCACCAACCCCGCCAGCATCCCCCGCAAACCCCTCCTCGAGGACCGCCGCGGGGAGAACCCGTGGAAAGCCCCGCCTACACATCCGCCGCCTCTACCGCCGACTGCGGCGGGCATAGACGCGGATGCGACGCCCCAGCGCCCGCCGTCGCGGTTGGGACTGTTTCCGCGCGCGGACGAGCCGTTGACGCCGAGCGCGGCGAGCATGCGGGGCGGGATAGGGAGCTCGAGGGGTAGAGGGGGTGCGCAGGGGACGCCGGCGTCGCGGGGTGGTGAGGTAGAAGGGGGGCGGAATGCGGGGAGTGTGCAGAGTACGTCGGCGTCTAAGCTAGGGATGGGGAATGGGAGTGGGAGTCCGGCGGGTTCGCCAGCGGGCAGTCGGCCCACGACCGCGACCGCAACGGCGACCGCGAAAGGTGGGAGTGGGAGCGGAAGTGGGGGCGGGAGTGGGCGGTCACTGAGTCTCCGGAACCTGTTCCACCGGCGGCAGAAGAGTCGGGTGTTGGCGTGAAGCATGTCTGTTCTGATGGATCAGGAGGGTTGGGTGGGCGCACCTACTGGCGGTTTCCACACGACGTCGGCTTTGACGGTGGAGCTCGGCCACGTGTGTGAGTCTGGAGTGGATCGGGAAGCTGGATTTGGCGGCGGACGATCTCACGACGCATGTGCACGATATATAGCCGGTCGGGGCGGTTCTTCTTTCTATACCCCCGGTATGTATTGTAGGTGCTTTGAGCCCCGTGGCGAAGTAGATAGGGCGGTTGGCATTGGGAGAGCAGGCGGGCACGCAACATGTCTATAGCTTGGACATAAGCGTGGCATCCCGCGTTACGGACTTGCTGTCATCAGCCCTTGACGTCTCGATGCAGACTCGTCTCGTGCAGTCGCTGTTGGACAGGCATGTCGTGCGTTTCCTCATCAGTCATACCGCATAATGCAGCCCACAAAGCGGACGCCAACTCTCAGTCCCCACCCCCCAGCGCATCCCCATCACGATTTAACTCCTCCACCCTCTCAGCCAACTCCCCAGGGTCGGTGAAGACATGCCACAGCCTCCGGTCCAACCCCTTGAACGCCTTCTCAAACCTCGCCGGCGCATTCTTGGCCTTCTCATCCATCAACGCGATCCCCTCCACCTTCCGAATAAACACCGCGCGCACCCACCCCGGGAAGCGCCGCGCGATCTCCCCGTAGGCCTCGGGATCACTCTGCGTGCTGTCCCCGATACAGAGGAATTTGCGGTGCGGGAGCCAGGAGTGGATCTTGACCATGCGGTCGACTTTGTACTCCTTCGTGTTGTCCTGCAGGCTGGCGATCAGGCCGCCGAGGTTTTGCCAGCTGGCGTCGCGGAGGATGATGGTGCCCGGGGGGTAGTGGGTGTCGCGGAAGCGGCGGAGGAAGGGGTAGAGGTTGTAGGGGGAGGCGGAGAGGTAGAAGAAGGGGGGCGCGTTGGGGGGTGTGCTGGCTTGCGGGGGAGGGGTGGTCAGAGTCTGGGTGATGTGGGCGTATAGTTCGGGCATGCCGGGCACCGGATCGGGCGTCTCGACCACGAAGGTGGACTTGAGGATGCCGATGGGGTCCGGGGTCTGCGTGATTTTGATCGTGTCGTCGATATCGCTGATGATGGCCCAGCCTTGCTCCTCGGCGACGATGGTCGTGCTGGGGAGGCCGAAGGGGGGTGGCACTGTCAACGCGTTGGACTCGATCTGTGGCGCTGAGGGCGTGAAGTGGAGTTGCAGGAGGCCGGAGCTGAGGCCGGAGTAGGAGGAGGGGCCCAGCGTCTGCTCCTCTTGCTGGTCGATGGTGATGCGCAGGGTGCGGTTGGGCAGCACGGTGTCGATGAAGGGTTGCAGTCGCGCGCTGATGCGCTTCTTGGTCGCTTCATCCGAGTCGTCGACGTTCAGCTGCTTGATGAGCGCGGCGGTGGCATGCGCCAGGTCCTTGCCAGAGTTCTTGATGAAGTACGCTACGACGAACTCTGCTTCCCAGGCGCCCGTCCCAGGCTGGACACTCTGCGTGGTCTGTCCGGGTTGGCTGGTCAATCTCGGCTGAGTGTCATGGTGGCTCTGCAGCTTCGCCAGGTTGGGCCTGTGGTCTCCCGGAGCGGGAGTTCGGAAGGCAGTGTTGTCGAGAATCCACACACTGTGGAGGGCTGGGTCCACGGGCCGGGCCTTCTCCCACGGCAAGACGATTGGGAAGCGGTCGAAGAGGTCGGGGAGCCAGTTGCGTAGATCTTCTGGTACGTCGGGTGAGAAGGGCGCCGAGTGGTTGATCTGTTGACCGTGGAGGAGGTCCACGGCTGCTCGACGGCCCTGGTCGACGACGTCGCGGAGGAGCTCCATACTGCTGCAATCGCCGGTACAAGGTCGGTGGCGTTTGTAGTGGTCTTGTGATCAAGGTGGTGGTGTGCGGCTCGGTATCGCCCGAACAGAATGTGCGGTCTGGTTGCACAATCGTCTAAGCAGTACCTGCTGCTGCTTGTGAATGGGGTCGGGAGCTTCGTCACGGTCCTATGGAAGTGGTGTCAACTACGTGAGCGGTGGCGGAGGCGAAAGCGACAAGCGAAGGAGATATGGTAGCCTGCTCAGCCTGGTCTGGTCATGCCCGTGATGTGGTGTAG
This sequence comes from Teratosphaeriaceae sp. CCFEE 6253, assembly GCA_033119285.1. Taxonomy (NCBI): domain Eukaryota; kingdom Fungi; phylum Ascomycota; class Dothideomycetes; order Mycosphaerellales; family Teratosphaeriaceae; species Teratosphaeriaceae sp. CCFEE 6253. Next base: position 12,159 of record JAWDJV010000285.1, read on the forward strand.
TATGAGACACGGGACGTTCTGTCTTCGATTCTGTGGCACGCGGAAGCACCTTGGAAGCTCACGCGTGCGTCATGTCCCGCATGTGATTGAGCTTCGGTGAGATGGAGGGCGTCGTGGTTGCCAGCCACGCCGGCTCATGACTCGGTGGCGAGACTGGGCCAGCCGACCTCACAACTTGCGCCTTACGTTGGCTATGTGCACGGTCACTGCACTCTTCGAATACGACCTGTCGTACTGCGCGACGACCATCGAGATCGATGAGACGGCTCACGAAGCAGCAAACGACCCAGTCCGCCCGGTGGACGCCGCGGCGAGGACTAAGTGACTCCCAGCATCTATCGTGGGACTCCGATCGTGTACAAGCCTGTGGACTTCGTTCTGCGGCTGTCTCAGCCCAAGCGTAAGCGGTTCAAGTGCGCTACGGTGCACAATTCAGCCGCGGATACCAACACAGTCCGCCTCCAGCCTGGAACTGCGTAGCGCGATCCACGCCAGCAAGCCCCGGGACCGCGTTCCAGCTCTACAGCAGCTTTACAGCTGCTCCGGCGTGACCTACGACGCCTTAGCAGAGTCTGTGCGGTCGTCGCCGGCTTGTGACACAAGGTGAGTATCGACGTCGCATCGGTCGCGCCAACTCCGCGGATCTTCGTCGGCGTCAGTCGGGTTGTAGAAGGCGCCGGCGTTGCAATGGTGATGGTGCCATCGGTAGTGTCCTGGATTCCGCACTCGCCATCACGGGAGGCTGCTATAGCGAACTGCACGACCCGAGGAGGGAAGGGACCAAGAGGCGGCACGTACAGACGCTGTGACCTCACTCCATGCAAACACAGCGTAGCTGACTGAGATGCGCCGCGCTCTGCTTGCTCCCCCCGGAGACTCGAAGACCTGGGTCTGCCGATAGCGTGCTTGACCGGTATGGCACGACAGCCTCGCCAACCGGTCGCACATAGCCTGTCAATCCGAAGCCGAAGACGGCTTCGCCGGCGGCCATCAGCCAAGAGGCTCGCGAAAGCCGCTCAATCTGGCGCTACGCTCAAGTCCTGCCATGCAGACTCAGGCGACTGCTAGCTGCATGGCTTGCTTCCCCCGTGGCGTGAGGTTGCGATATACGTTGGATCGCGGTGTGTCAATCTCATGTTTATTCGCGAGAGTGTATTAGCAACTCGGACGAGCGATGTCCATCGTGATGCAGGTGAAGATGGAGTTCGATGTGTTTAGAACGCAACGAGCGCGGTCAGCAAAATCTCAAAAATGGCATGTGTTCTGCTGTACTTGATCTCCTCGCACCATAGGATTGGTGTATGCCGGGTAGTAGGAGTGAGACAACGCTGACGAGGTTGAGGCCTGGACATAGGCGTTATAATGCCATTGATTTCCAGCAATTGGAATGCTCTCGTAGCTCAGTGGTAGAGCGTGGGATTGCAGTCATGTTAAGCATTGCCAAGCCATGCCAAGCCAAGATCCTAAGGCCCGTTGTTCGAACCAGCGTGAGAGCTTTAATTTTGGCTCAATCGAAGGTCCTTTCGCAGCACAATATCATCCTTTTGATCCAAAATGTTGATCTGTCGCTGTGTGCTCTTTTTCCTGGCTGTTTAGGGTGTCGTTGACCCATGTGCGCCTCACAGGCCCTGCAAGGGCTTGGCGCGGGGTGAACTTTGAGCCCCGCACACCTGACTCGCGTGACTCCATATCTTACAGCCTCCATCAATATTCCCTCTGATCGTTCAGGCACTCGGTTCTACACGCGTCTGAAGTGATGCACGAAGAGACCAAGCACATGGAGGAGGCGCTGGGCCGAGGGCGGAGTGATGTTACACGATTACCGTCATGGATGGGCCGCCGCGGCAAGCGAGGTCCAGCGCAGGTCGGTATGCGAGGGGAGAGGTCTATCAGCAGGTGTGCCACATCGACTGACAGGCTGCTTGCCTCTCCTGGTCGACGTGGATGATGACCTGACTTGGTACATGGTTTTGGTATACGTGACCGAGTCCCCGAGACCCTCGGAAGTCGTCTAAGCAACAGCACAACCGGTAGGGTGGACCGCACTGCTGACCACACCACCTTCATACTCGCCCTCGTCGCTATCCACGAGATGTCTTGGTGGCGAGCGTCTCATGATATCTAGGCTCACGCGTTATGGCGTCGGAAATGCGATCGCCTGCGAGTCGCTTCTCGCGGCCCTGTCGATGACCTGAGTTGAGCAGCGCGCGAAGTCGCCTTGGAAGAGGCGGTGTTGAAGGTGGCCGCGGACGTCGTGTGCTGCTCAGCCAGGATAACGCCGCCTAGGGCCACCGTGGCATGGGTCGGACGGGAAGGATGGGTGGTCGCGAACGACGACTGGCGCTCGGCCGTCCCATTGCTCGCGGCCGAAGTGAAGTTCCTTAAAGATCTTCCCTCACGATGAGTTGCAGGCTCGCGCCAAGTTCCTTCAAGCCCCAAGCGCCCTGACAACGGCCATGTACGAGCGTGCTAAGAAGAAACTCGATGCTGACGCCGCTGAGTCCAGCGCGGAGGACCTGGGCGACGAAGATGACGAGTCGGACGTATCAGACACCGATGCCGACGGCAACGGTGGCGATGCTGCTGTCGAAGACGACGAGGATGAGCGCGATGTGAACGACGAGCTTCACGTGTCGATCGATGGCAGGAGCGGCAATTCCCGGGACACGGATGATGCGCTGGCCACCGACATTCCTGATGGTAAGCTTACACTCATTCTTCAATATCTGCTATCTTTCCAACGTGCACCATGACTGCATCGGTAGCCTGTCTCGTTACCGCATCATGCGTTGGTGTACCTCGCGGCTGACGACGTTTGCAGAATTCATTCCCGAGGTCGATGAGCGCTTGCCAAACACGGACCGATCAACTCGGACGATTGTCGACAACATCAGGAAGGCCCTTCAGCTCCGCGAATCGATGGATTTCGCGCGATACCCGAGCGCGTTCCAGAAGACGTGGATTGTCACACTCGAAAGCTACCAGGAGAGCGACGTTTGGACGAATCTGAGCACCGAAGCCAAGAAGCATCACGAGAGCTTGCCAATCCTTCTTGAGTGGCTGGGCTCCCAGTATAAGCCTATGGTGCACGCCGTGCAGACGGACAACCTTGCCGACGCCGAGAAGGAGACCGCCATCGTGTCCTTCGAGCTCGCCCTTGCCGCTTTCTTCGACATGATGCTAGACAAGCAGGTATTGCCCGGTGCCGCTCGACAGTGCACCGAATGTCTTGCAGACGAAACCGTGACCGGTGATATGAAGGTCAAATGGTACTCGAGCGCCTCCCGCCTCCGACGCCACACCGCCGGCAACACCCATGCGCCTTACAGGCGATGGGTGCGCAAGGTCGAGCTCGCTAAGCTGATGTCGCCCGACCAGCTCTACCATTGCTACGACGGCTGCAACAAGAAATACACGTTGCTCAAAAGACTGCAGAACCATATTGAGAATCGGACAAAAGAAATTCTCGAGGAGATCGCTGCTGGCATCGAGCCTGGGGATAATCACCACTCAAACCTGAAGGAGGATGGCTGGCTGTCGTCGACATTCAAGCAGGTCCGCCGCACGGATCGCGAGAGTGCTGGCGCGGCGGCTCTGGCCACCAAGAGGAACATCAAGCAGTTCGGCCACCGTCCTCTTCTCACTGAGCTGACGACAACGAGGCCTGCGGTGGTCGACGGCAAGGCAAGCTCCTATGCATACCTCGGCCCGGACCAGTCAGACTGCAGCATGCTGTCATATCCCTCGGATCTAAAAGATGGGAGTGGCTCTGCACAGCAGCTCTACGACGAGTGCAAGCAGAAGGACTTAATTGGCAAGTTCGTTTCTTTCGGTGGCGAGCCGGCGCAGCCGTCTCTAGCGGAGGCGCTGGAGAGGCGTGGCATTCCGAGGGACGCTGTCTACGGCGCTACAGAGGATCCCCGCAAGTATTGATCGCATCGGCGTTTGCAGGGCAAAGTTGACATGGCACTGTGGCCACGACGACGTTTCGGAGGCGCCGGCCTATACAACATGATGAACTTGACGCTAGCACTTGATGACAGAGATACCTGTACTTTGCCCACTCATACCTTCCAACGCTCTCAAGCCTCCATTTGTGCTGACTGAGTCTCCCAATGTGCCCTGCAGGGGCTTGGCGCGGGGTGAGCTGTGGAGCCCATACAGCTGACTCTCCATCTCGACAATCTCCCCAGCCTGGTGAGGAGTATCTTACACAGCAGCACTACCGTCGCTTGATCGCCCCCCTCAGTCGCGCGCCTCCCCCCCTCCAGCGCCCGCGACCATCATCACACCGCGGCGCCTGACCGCCCAGCATGGCGGCGCAAGTGCAGCCCTGCCGCTACAAGACCGGCAAGACGCTCGGCGCCGGCTCCTACAGCGTGGTGAAGGAGTGCGTGCACATCGACACCGGCCGCTACTATGCCGCGAAGGTCACCAACAAGCGGCTGATGGCCGGGCGGGAGCACATGGTGCGCAACGAGATCGCGGTGCTGAAGCGCGTCAGCGTGGGCCACCAGAACATCCTGACGCTGGTGGACTACTTCGAGACCATGAACAATCGTAGGGACTACATATAAACCCGTACGTCAACAGCGCCAGCTGACTCCGCCGCAGTCTACCTCGTCACGGACCTCGCGCTCGGCGGCGAGCTCTTCGACCGCATCTGCCGCAAAGGCTCCTACTATGAATCCGACGCGGCGGGCCTCATCCGCGCCACCCTCTCCGCCGTCGCCTACCTCCACGACAACGGCATCGTGCATCGCGACCTCAAGCCCGAGAACCTCCTTTTCCGCACGCCCGAGGACAACGCGGACCTGCTGATCGCGGACTTCGGCCTCTCGCGCATCATGGACGAGGAGCAATTCCACGTCCTGACCACCACCTGCGGCACCCCCGGCTACATGGCGCCCGAGATCTTCAAGAAGAGCGGGCACGGCAAGCCCGTCGACCTCTGGGCCATCGGCGTCATCACCTACTTCCTCCTCTGCGGCTACACGCCCTTTGACCGCGACAGCAACCTGGAGGAGATGCAGGCCATCCTCGCCGCGGACTACTCCTTCACGCCCCTGGAGTACTGGCGCAACGTCTCCCTCACCGCGCGCGCCTTCATCAAGCGCTGCCTCACCATCGACCCCACGCAGCGCATCACCGCCCACGACGCCCTGTCGCACCAGTGGATCGCGGGGCCGTCGTCCGACCGCGGCGACGAGGATTTGCTGCCGACGGTGAAGAAGAACTTCAATGCGCGCCGGACGCTGCATAAGGCCATCGACACCGTGCGCGCGATCAACCAGCTGCGCGCGGGCGGGATGGGCATGATGGACGGCGCGCTGTCGAAGCAGCCCGCGCAGCACCCGCAGCAGCACCACGGCGCGGCGAGCACGCGGAATATCCCGGCCCCGGCCGAGCAGCAGCCGCATAAGGAGGAGGATGTCAGTGGCGAGGGCCAGATGGAGCAGGACACGGAGATGCCGGATGCGGATGGCGGGGCGCCGCAGGAGGGGGGCAATAAGATGGATAGTATGGACCCCCGGGGACACGGGCGGGGGCAGACACAGGCGCAGATTACGGAGCAGCGGCGGCGGGTGGAGGAGGCGCAGCGGGGGATGTGGCAGAGTCGGAACGCGCAGGCGGCGTAGGGTCGCCCTGGGGAGATGGGAGAGGAACCCGGTCAGTTGAGCGAGCGGGTGTGGTGGGGGTTGAGCGTTCATGAGCCGAGACTTTGATGATACCATGTGTCCAGCGCAGCTACATTATTGATTGAAAGTTCACAGGGCTTTGCCAGCATGTCATTGCAAGCAGCCCTGTGCGCTGATGTCAAACCGCAGGGACTCGCGAGTCCAGACCCCGTCGCTGTCATCGCCTCCCCCGCGGCCCTCGCCAATTTTCTCCGCCCGACTTGGCATCCCGCCGAGGACATGCCGTCGTATACCTACCACATCCGACCAGCCAAGAGGAGCCGAGCCGTCGCCGTTCCTGGCTAACGGGAAAGGCTATCGACTCTCTATCGGCCCTTTTTGGCGCAGCTGCGCCGCCAATGCGGGGCTCCGCGTCTTTCCAGATCCCCGCACCAGGGCACGTGGGGACGGATGAGGTAATGGCACATCAAATCCACCCCCAAAAACGTTCGACCGACGGAACGCCTTCGATGAGTGTCCGCACGGCGAAGGTTCGGACGGGCTTACGGGCGGCAGGTAGGTAGGTACAAAGCTCTTCGCTTCCTTCCTCTCCGCAGATCTTTTCCTCTCTCTCCTCATTGGTGACTGGCATCGCTGCACGGCAACATGAAGTCCTCCCTCTCCGCCGCCTTCCTGGCCGCCCTCCCTCTGGCTCTCGCACAGCACCACTACGGCCCACCCCCACCGGGCCCTCACTCCGGCGCTCCGGGCCACGCCTCATGGCCCGCCGGCGGCCGTCCCACGGGCCACAGCTACCCCGGTGGCCCCTCCCCCACCGCCTCCAGCGTCGCCCCCACCAGCGCGACATCCTCCGGCAGCGGCAGCAGCAGCACCGCCACACCCTCGCCGCCGCCGCCGCAGAGCTGCACGCCGCTCACGGCCGCCGCGATCGAGGGGCTGGGCAACAACACGCTGTTCACGCGCTGGCGGCCCCGCAGCCACTTCCTGGCTCCCGCGGGGTGGATGAACGACCCCTGCGGACCGATGTATGATCCGACGCGGGATCTCTACCATCTGTTCTATCAGTGGCACCCGCAGCATATCAACTGGGGCAACATCTCCTGGGGGTATGCTACTAGCAAGGATATGGTCACTTGGGAGGATCACGTAAGATTAAGAGAGTATCACGATGAGGCCGTCACGAGATACTAACGCGGCGACTAGGTCGGCTGGCAAGAGTCCCAAGCCCTCGCCATGGGCCCCAGCACCGTCGGCCGGACCTCCCCCACCGACCCCCTGACCGCAGCCAACTACAACGGCCTCGGCATCTTCTCCGGCAGCGCTCAGCCCGTCAACTTACGGGGCGAGCAGGACGGCACGCTCCTCCTCTTCTACACCTCCGTCAGCTACCTCCCCACCTCCTGGGCATCCTTCTACGCCCCCTACACCGAGACGCAGAGCCTGGCCCTCAGCACCGACGGCGGCGCCACCTTCGTCCAATACGAAGGCAACCCGGTCATCAACGCCACGACCAACACGCCGCCCATGGACTGGAACGTCACGGGCTTCCGCGACCCCTTCTTCGAGCCCTGGCCCGCCCTCGACGCCCTGCTGGGTGTCGCCGAGCCGCACTACTACGCCGTCTTCGGGTCCGGGATCAAGGGCGTCGGCCCGCGGATCCCGCTCTGGACCGCGCCGGCGAGTGATCTGACGAGCTGGTCGTTCCTGGGCGCGCTGTGGGAGCCGGCGGACAATACCACGCTCGGGCCCGTGCTGTCGACGGGGACGTACGGGTTCAACTTCGAGGTGTCGGGGTTCTTTTCCTTGCCGGATCGGAAGGGGGAGCTGCATTACTTTGTCAATATGGGGACCGAGGGGGGGAATGTCTCGTTCCATGAGAGCGCGCACTGGGCGCTGTGGAATGAGGGGAACGTGTGAGTCGAACAACCTCCTCAAGCATCCCATACTCTCACTCATCAGAATCTAGCACCCGCCGCGAGAACGGCAGCGCACAGTTCACGCCCATCGCCGGCGGCGCGGGCGACTGGGGCCTCTCCTACGCGCTGACGAGCTTCAACGACACCAAGCACGACCGCCGCGTGCAGTGGGCCTGGGCGCCCGAGGACCTGACCGGCGACGGCGGGCTCTTCAGCGCGTCGCAGCAGGGGTTCCAGGGCAGCCTGACGCTGCCGCGCGAGCTCTTCGTGCACGAGGTCGACGGCGTGCTGAATGTTGATAGCGCCGTCTCGGATGGCAAGGAGGCGGTGCTGACGCCCGATGCGAGTGGGAATTTCACTGCGCGGACGCTGGGTGTGAGGCCCTTGCCGGACGTCGTCGCGGGGATCGTCGCGGGCGCGGAGTACCTGTCCTGGGCGGGCGCGACGTACAACGCGTCGCAGATCCTGCAGCCGGCCGGCGACGCGCACCTCGAGCTCAAGGCCTCCATCCGCTCCGCTTCAGGAGCCGCGGGCGTCATCGTCGCCGCCTCCGCGGATCTGAGCGAGTACACGACCATCCTGTACGAGCCCGGCAACTCCACGATCCTCGTCGAGCGCGCGCACAGCTCGCGCATCGAGGGCTTCGCCAATGTCACCGTGACCGGGTACTTTGCGCCGTACACCCTCGCCGCCACTGGCGAGGCGGAGGCGATCCGCATGGACGTCTTCGTCGATGGCTCGATCGTGGAGGTCTACATCAACGAGCGGTTCGCGCTCACGACTAGGATCTACCCGTCGATGGAGTGCAGCACGGGTTTCGGGGTCTATGTCGCGGAGGGGGCGAGTGCGGTGTTTGGGGAAGTGGAGGCGTGGCTGGGGACGGCGAATGTGTGGCCGGGGAGGCCGGCGGATAGCAGTTCGCCTTTGCTGTGGGACACGGCGGCGGAGACGAATAATTACACCTGGTGGGGTGGGAACTGAGGGCTGGTGATGGGGAAGGGTGATGATCGGATGGGAGTGGGGGTGTGGTGATGATGGGAGGTGTATATATGGGGCCATCTGAAGACTTTTGCAGACTTGCGCCTACCTACGTGTGCAGTAGCATACTGAGATATATCAGGCGCCGTCTGCACGGCAGCATCCACCGCACGTGAGATGCGAAGAGACATGTACTGTATCGCCGTGCACGGGTCCCACTGCATGCCTACCTTACAGTAGCGAGCAGCGGCGGGCCGGACACCTAGGCAGGCACGCAGCCCCTCAACTGCACCTCATGTCCAACCAATGCACGAGAGCTCGATTGCGCCTGCAGCCGAGCTTCTGTCATTTGCCGGACCTACATGAATGTCAATAATGAAGCGCTTGAGTCGCAGTACGCCCGGGCGCGCCTCAAGCGGGCGTCCTTCGACTCATCATGCTCGTAGCTGCATGGTAAGGGTAAGGGTAAGGGTAAGGACAGCGCATCGATCGATATTCTGTGCGACGTGCCCCCCCCCCCGCGGCGAGAGAGTGAAACACAAGAGGATCGTGTCACCCACACACCCACTCGCGTTGGTTCCGGGATCACAGCTCGAGTCGGCTCGGCAGACACAGGCACGGGCACGGGCACGAAACGATCATGGCGCAGACGAATGTCTCCAGCTGCGTCCTCTCCATCGTGGCCTCGTTCTCGAGCGGGCTGGACGTCTTCAAGCAGCTCCGCGAGACGCGGAAGCGGAAGAAGTGTTCGCGGTCGAAGGGAGAGATGATCGAGGACGAGGAGTTCCGCCTAGCGAGGAGTCTGCGGCAAGGGCCCGAGGACATTGGGCGGGAGTACCTTCGGAGCGTGCAGACGGCGGGCGATCACTTTGCGGTTGGCGATGGTGAGCTTGATCACATGCGTCGCACGAGAGACGTCCTGACAGTGCGACGGGTAGTCATCGCCCAGACGTCGCTGGCGGAGATTCTGCTGAAGCTCAACACGGGCCTCGTGGGCATCATCTCGTCGTTCCTAAGTCGGGACAAGAAAAAGGACGTCCAGCTCGACTACCAGTCACTAACCACTCTCTCCGAGCGATCCCGCGTCGACACCTGCCGCACTCTGCGTGCACTGTACCACCGCATGGAGCAAGCGCAGGTCTCGCGCGCAACGCACTCCAGACTCGCGCTGCAGAGCACGGAGCAGGTCCTGCGTGCGTCGGACCCCTCTCTCCGCGATGAGAAGAAGCAGCGGAGGCGGAAGCACAGCCAGGTGCAAGGGCCCATGCTAGCCCGAGTGGTCATCGAGAACTCCTCCAAGCCGCCGCAGATCGCCCTAGTGAAGCCCGGGGAGCGGCGGAAGAAGTCGGGCTCCGCGAGCGTGTCGCGGAGCCAGTCCGAAACACCCAGCGCGGCTCGAGCGCCACTCTCGCCGCCGCCGCCCTACGACGCTGCACAGCTGCCCCTAGCACCGAGTGAACCTCCGCCCCAGCCACTCCACCCGCAACCCCGGGCCCGCCGCAAGCGCTCCACCCCCGACGTCTCACATGCGCCGCAGACCGCACCCCCAGCGCGTCCGGCCGCGGTCTCGTCCCCGCGCCTGCACGCCATCATCCAGCATGCGCACGAACCCATACTCCTCCCTCATATCGGCGGCGGCGGGCATCGCCGGCGCAAGGCGACGCCGACGTACTACTCCATCGCCTCGGACGGGACGAAGCTGGGCGAGATCCCGCTGCACAGGTGGCCTGTGCCGTTTGATTTCGATGCCATGAGCGTTGTCAACAAGGAGGCGGAGGTGAACGGGTGGCCTGTCAATCAGCTGGGGGTTGGGGAGGGGAGGAAGAAGCGGTTCGGGCTTATGCGCCTGTTTAGGAGGAAGGCAGCGTGAGGTGGTGTTGGAAAGGACTGTCACTTGTTTTTGATGCATGATGAGCGACGAGCATTAGGTAATAGCGCGGCGTTGCATGGGATGTCTTGACTGACGTTTGGAGCGTTGGATGCGGGTCGCGATTCATGCTGCTCGGAGCAGACTGTACATGATCAAGAGTATTCCCTTTGACAGCGGCAGAAACGTCCTTCGGCGAAGCCACGGTGATGAAGATGTACCAGGCCGGCGACCGAAGCCTACCCGAGCATGGCGATGGGGCTTGCTGGGATCTCTTCGCACGTCAGTCGTTCATGTTCCAGCACAACCCCCGTGAGTTGAGAAGAACAACTACACACATGTAATGTATAGATACATCTACGAATTCTGGAAGGTCTCGTAGGGCTG